>JBAKBP010005172.1:0-54419 GCA_037953745.1 Lithodes maja | reverse complement strand
GGCTGTCGAGCAGGATTCACACGGTAGGGAACCAACTCGAGCCTTGCACTGTCTCCAGCCTCCATGTCGGATTCTACCCCGTACATCAGGCCTGGAGAAGCAACAAACATGCGGACGGAGTGCCACAGCCTAGTGAACAACTCCTCCCGTCGCTCAGGAACAAGAGGCCGCAACTCATCTCGCAGAACAACATGCCTAGTGCCCTCCCACATCTCCTTCACCATGTGGAGAGGACCCCTCACCTGATGCCCGAAAACAAGCTCATTCGGACTGAAACCGAGACTCTCTCCAGGTACTTCTCTTGCCGCGAACAAAACATACGGCACCCCTTGCGGGTAACCATACCGCGAGCAATACCAGAGCAGGTTCCGGACAACAGTTTTCGCCGTGCCATTTCTCATTGGATATGCATCAGGATAACGAGTGGCCACATCCATGATAGTTACTAGAAATTTATTACCGGCACTAGTAGGGGGTAGGGGTCCGACCATATCAATGATGACCTTACTGAAGGGCGGTCCACTGACAGGAATGGGGTGCAACTGGGCTCTCGGAATTGTTTGGTTAGGTTTTCCAACCCTCTGGCACGTATGACACCTTGCTATCCGGGTTACCACCTGCCCCTTCAACCCCGGCCACCAAAACAATTTTTCTAAAGCCACCACCGTTTTTCTCACCCCTAGATTTCCTGCCAGTGGTATGTCATGCGCCAACCTCAGTAGGCTATCCCTGCACTCCCGTGGCACCACCAACTGGTCCACTACTCCGGACCCCTCTTGCCAACTACGTTTAGGGTCTTGAAAACGCCTATAGAGGATGCCTTCTAAATAAAAAAAATCTCCTGGCTGCGCATCACCGTCCTCGTCGAGCTCTACAGCTCCATTAGCACACGTTTGGAGCTCAGGGTCCTCTAGTTGCAACCGACGTATATCTGAGGGTGCCAAGCGATCTAACTGCTCCCGGAGCAATGCATGACCTTCCCCGATACTGGGCTGCTCCCTCTGTCTCTCTCGATGTACATAACGTTGCTGTCGTGGAGACTCGTCAAGCCCAACCTCGTCACTCTCGATGACAGGCCCAGGGGCTACTCCAGAATTAAGTAATGGTGCTAATACTAAATCACCCAGGAGAGCCGCCGAGTCAAAACTCTTAAAACCAACTCCAGCTTTAGCCTCCTCCTGTTGATCCTTCCTCCGCTGGTCTGAAGACGGAGGACTAGGCTGTGACACTTTAGCTGCCCGAGCTCGGGTGACAACACACGCCATGGGTTGTGTCTGGCACCGCTCGACCCACTCTTGCTCTTCCCTACTCATGTCGGCCGGCCTCTCGGCAACGACTAAGGGTAGAACCTCAGAAACGGGCATTGCAAAGTCGTTGCCGAGAAGAAGGTCGACGCCCTCCACTGGCAGTTTCTCCACAATCCCGACATCCAATTCACGTGCCACACCATCCACCTCCAACTCCAGCCGCACCAGCGGGTATGACCGAGTTGCATTAATACCCTGTACCACCACCACCCGAGCCGCGTTTATAGGGTAGCCAGTCAAGTTTTTCATCAGAGTCTGGGAAGCACCTGTATCACGCAAGACCTCTACTCCATGCTTGCGCCCCACCCACATCACGCAACCCCGCCCTCTATGGTCGCAAAAAACATCCTGAGCAGGGTTCGAGCCTCCCAGGTGCTTCTGCATTGGCTGTGCCTCAGCCTCTGACGAACTGCCCCGGGCAAACTCAGATGACTTCGGAGACACACCAATGTTGCAGGCCAAAGACACAGCTGCTGTAGGTGGTTTGCTAGGACAGACTCTTGCAAAGTGCCCCTTTTCATGATAATGATAACACTCCAACTCCCCTTTGGGCTTCCCTTGGTACTGGGAAGGGCCCGGCCCCTTCTTAAATGGGACGGTGCTAGTCTTGTGGTCAGTCTTGGTATCATGGCTCTTGTACTTGTTTGCATAAGGTATATCACTAACTCGGGGGGGTGGGGCGTCACGCCCCTTGTTACCTGCCTCACTACGCTGGGCAAACCCGCACCCACGAATTAGTGATAGCCGGAGGTCAGCCATCTCAGCTGCCTCCTGTAGAGTTTTTGGTTGCTTTTCTTTAAGGTTTAACGTCAGGTCGCCGCCCGTACATTTGAAAAACTGCTCTAAAAGCACCAACTGTTTAATGTCGTCAAACGTAGTAGCTTTCTCCGACCTCAGCCAATTCCCAAAAGCTTCGGACAGCTCCCGGGCATGCTCCAAAAAGGTGCTCTCCCGACCCTTGGTAACACCCCGGAACTTCAACCTGTACGTTTCTGGTTGTAGTTCGTATGCTCTCAGGACAGCCTCCTTGAGTTTCTCATAGATAATACACGACTCTATAGGCAACGCATCGTAGGCTTTAAGACCCTTGCCTATTAATCTAGAGGATACAAGTGCTGCCCATTTATTCTCTGGCCACTGGTGTTCCTGGCACTTCTTCTCAAAGCGTGTGAAAAATTCTGTTACACCACTCTCATCAAACACCGGAACCAGTTTCAATAAGTGCGAGAGAGACTGCTCATGAACACGGTTACCAGCCCCAAGTCGCTGTCCCGTTGTCTCTACTCGCGACTTCTCTACATCCATGTCGGCACAGTACCTAGTCGACTCTAAATCAGCTTGGATTTTTGCTAGCTTTATGTGCTGGTGACTTTTTCTCTCTTCTATCTTGGCTCTCTCTTCTATCTTGGCTAATTCTATTTGCTGCTCACCTGCCCTGATAGCCTTTCTCTCTTCGATCTTAGCTAATTCGAGCTGAAGCAATAATTCTGGAGTTAACCCTTGAGGAGGTGAAGGTGCTACAATGTTTGAAATTACCGGTGGTCCCCCCAGGGGCAACCCACCCTGCCAGTCACCACCCACCTGTGGAAGCGTACCCGGGGTCGGCAAACTATTGGGATGGCTGGGAGTCGAGTGTAGGGGAAGCATGGCCGAAGGGCTCTGAGCACTCAACCCATCTCGCTCACCAGTCACCCTGCCCAGTACACACGTTATCAAGTTATCCTTGGTCATGCTGCTAGTAACCGCATGACCGATAGCTGTGGCCAGGCATTGAAGACCGTACCGATCCATACCCTCCAACCGCTCGGCAGTAACAGGCCATTGCAAAAATATCCTAGCATCCTCCTCACAGTTCACCCGATTAACCCTTTCATCATGCTGCTGTTCCTCAGTTTCGACATTACGTACTGTGTCTCCATTCTCCTCTGATCCGGTATAAGACATGATGCTCTCAAAACTTACTCACCACAATATTCAGAAAAGAAGTACCCCAAACTCTTATGTAGCACTATTCACTTGCCAAAAATGTCTGAAGACTCTCAAGTGCTATACTACTTTGCCAAAAAAAATTAACGTGCCCACTATATTCCTCAATAAAACAAATGACCACAACAATCCTGCAATTATCTCTTAGTTCACAAGATCCTGAGCTAGGTCGCCATTTGTTACGATCCAGGTTCTCAAAGACACAAGGCTCGTCAACATTGGACTAGATAATGGCAAAAATGCAACAACGATAACACTAGATCCAACCCCTGCCTTAAACACTGGAAAACAAAACACCATTACCGCCCTGAGTCGTGCCTGGACAACGAGGTATCCTATGACTCGGTAACTGGTGCACACACACTAGGCTGACGCTCGATGAAACAGCCTATTCTCAAACAGTAAAAGATTACTCGATTAGGTTACACAAAGAAAAGATAGTTAACGTGATTAATTAACGTTACGGTAGATACTCAAATAACTGGCACTCCTGTATTAAAGAAAGTGCAATGCTAGTCCTGCAACATCAACTGGAAACTTCTGAAATAAGTCTGATGCTGGGAAGATGTTCGTAAAGAATCTTGAACAATTATAATGCAGAATACGGGTCACAATAAATGCTAGGACATATAGTAATAATAGGCAGGCGAATAATAAAGACTGCGCAAAGGTAGTAATGCTCGACAACTAAAGAAATGCTTTGTGACACAACGCAACAGCCTACTCGGGTTGTGCAACTCAACAACAACCTCGGCTCAAAAGTGCAGTGAATAATAATGTAGCATACATATAATAATGGGGGCTTATCTCTAACCAGTGTCTGCTCGGTTAATAAAGTCTAGCTGGGGTATCAAGGCAGGGCAACAATGGGCGAGCATGCGGCTCGTAGCCTAACGTTGTCCGAAGGTGGTATAATGAAGATTACGTTATATGACGGGGATGCTCTCTTGATAAATCTAGGTCTCTAGTACCTAGTTCTATCCTGGCGATCCCTCAGAAGTCAACACAAAGAGGCAGCACTATGTTGTGAGGGATAGGCTATGGCCCTCTCGCACCACAGCGCTGTGCTCGCAAGGTAAACCCACCCGAAGACAACTTAGGCTCCTACAGTACCTGTCGATGTCGTGCAGGGCTTAGCTAACACTGCACACATCGGAGACAACGACACAGTAACCTTACCCCTAGTCTAGCTTTAAATAACTAAGCAGAATCACTCAACACCCTGCCAGGGAGACATATACCGGTCTACAACCTTCCCGAGAGAGGACACACACTTACAGTTTCTTACAGTTTCTTACAGTTTCTTACAGTAGATCCTCTGGAAAAAGGCAAACTATGCCTGTGTATCCAGCTCAGTACCAGTACTTGCACTGCTGCGGTCGTTCACGGTGTTGGCGGCGGCGGTAGCAGACGCAACATTTTTACTATTCTGTATTTTTGTTTTATAATCAAACTTCAAATCTTGTCTTCCCCATGCTTTATCAAGATTACTTTCAAACTCCCTTATTGATTCGGAATCGACTACATACTGGGGCAGTGCGTTCCACTCATTTACCACTCTATCACAAAATGAGTTCTTTGCCTTCTCAAGCCTATTTCTTTCTTTGTAAATTTTCTTAGAGTGTCCTCTCGTTCTTGTTCCCTCCCGCATCAAGAAGATACCTTCACACACATCCTCATCGTACTTTCCTGACACTGTCTTAAAAGTCTCTATCATATCCCCTCTCTTTCTCCTATATGCCAGTGTCGGAAGCCCCAGTGTCCTCAACCTCTGCTCATAGCCCGCGTTCTTCAACGTTGGTACCAGCTTGCTAGCTCTCCTCTGCACTTTCTCCACTGCTTCTATATCCTTTACCATATATGGAGCCCACACCTGGTTTGCATATTCCAGGTGCGGCCTAACCAGCGCTGTATATAGATTCCTGAAGATTTCTTCGTCAAGTGACACAAATGTCCTCCTTATCAGCCCTACAATTCTATTGGCTTTGTTTATCTTTTCCGCTAAATGTTCTGAGAAATTTAACTTATTGTCTATCACTACTCCTATATCCTTTTCTGCACTCACTTCCTCCATCGCTTCATACATACTGTATCCTACCTTGTCTATCTTGCTGGTCCCAATTCGCATGCACTTGCATTTTTTTGGATGAAAGGGCATTAACCAATGCTCAGACCATCCCTTCATGCCCTCCACATCTCCTTGAAGCAAACCCATATCTTCCTTACTCCTCACTCTTCTATACAGTTTAGTGTCATCCGCATACAGGTATACCTCACTTCCATTAGTTATAACTTCAGGCAAGTCGTTGATAAATATAACGAACAGCAGTGGTCCCAACACAGATCCCTGAGGTACCCCACTTGTAATTTCCCTCCACCCCGAGCCTATTCCATTCACCAGTACCCTCTGTCTCCGATCTTTCAGGAAGGCTTCTATCCATTTCACACATTTCTCCCCTATATTATAGCTTCTAACTTTCTCTATTAACCTTTTATGTGGGACCTTATCGAAGGCCTTCATAAAATCGCAATATACCACGTCTATTACATCACCATCTTCTAGAATTTGCATCCAGTCATCTACCACCTTAACCCGGGAGCTGCGGGAAGACTCTTAAGAGTTCCCCCGGCGGACTGCGGGAAGACTCTCCTGAGTAAGTAAAATAAAAAATCAACTTTTGACATCGAAAAAAATATATTTGTTTTATTTTTATTTTTTTATTTTTTTATTTTTGTTTGGCCCCTGGGCCATGCAAAATCTCAGTCCTCTACCTCCCCTCCTTCCCCACTTTCCTCCTATCCCTCAGTTATCACCTATTTTCCCTATTATTCCCTTATTCTGAGGTATATTTTCGTGCTAACATTAGCGAGTTGCAAGCAGGGTGTTGTCATCACTGATGGTAATCGAGTGCAAGAGAGAGAGAGAGAGAGTATCGATCGACTGTGTCGCAGTGGCCTTGGGGAAAATTGGCGGGAAGGTAGCTTGCCTCACCCATACATTATACAACTCGCGGGCTATATCTCCGATTTTGACCATCCAAACGCTGTTTTCACTCGTTTTATTGTTGTTTCAGGTTAATACCTTTATAATCAACCCATAATAGGCGCATATGGATAATTATTAATGCTATTAATGGTACAATGAATATTTTAGTGACGGAAACACCTCAAATACGTCAGCACAGGGGGACGTTTTCAATTACCCCCGTGCGCACTTCAGAGGTTAATTAGCTGTAGTACCGTCGATCTCCCCGGCAAGAATCCGAACTGTCTCCCACTGAAAAGTTGGTTTGACTTCATATGATCCATTATTCCTTCTCTAATTACCGTTTCCATTAGTTTACACACAACACTTGTCAAACTGACTGGTCTATAATTCCCTGGGTCATTTCTCTTTCCCTTCTTAAATATAGCTGTTATGTTCGCCTCTCTCCAGTCCATCGGGATTTGTCCTGTATTAAACGATACCTCAAATAACATTTTCAATGGCTCTACTAACATCTCCCCTCCTTCCTTTATGATTCTTGGGTGTATCCCATCCGGTCCCGGTGACTTACTTCTATTCATTTTTTCTATAGCCCTTCTTATTCTAGCATGGGAAAACTCTATTAGTTCTAGTGCCGGTGCCTGTTTGATGGGAATAGTAGGCACTGCATCCTCCGACTCCACTGTTAGTACCCCCCCAAAGTATTTCCCCAGCACCTCTGCTTTCTCCTTATCAGTCTCCGCTCTACTCCCATCATTCAACCCCCCCACCAGCTCTGGGATCCCTACTCTTCTTGTTAACTTTTCCTGAATGTACTTCCAGAATATTTTTGGATTATCCTTCACATTTCTAGCTATCTCTCTCTCCCTCTCCTTCACCCCCCTCCTTGTTTCCCACCTTATTTTATTGTTTATTTGTCTGCGTTCCAGATCCACTTCCTTAGCCTCTATACTAGACCCCCTGTTCTTTTTTAACAATTTTAATCTTTCCCACAATCGAAAAGTCCGTCTCTCCAAACCTCATTAAAGCCTAATACATAGAAATATCTGAGAGCTTCGCGTACAATACGACTGGCCGACGGTGAACGTCTATGCTGAAACCAGAAGGGATGTTGAGTTTAATAAAGATTAGAGAATGAGAAAGGAGAAGTCGAGAGAGAGAAATAGTATGCAAAGTGGCGAGTATGGGGGACAGAATTGCAAAGGATGTAGACGATACGCGTGTCAGGCCAGCTCTGAGCTGGTAAAAAACCATGAGGCCGCGACGGGAAGGGACTAGTTGACCACCCGGCCGCCAACGCCGTCAGCGCTCAAGCGAGCCGCGTCACAGCCCACCCCCCGCTGCCAGGTGTACTCCCTCACCCGCTCTCGCTCGCCTCCCACACAAGCAACATTTATATTATAGCGAATATAAAATATAAGGCGCGGTCACAGACCAAAACAAAGATCACTTCTAGACTGTCTGTGGCAACACGACACTAACGAAATAAAGCAGATCATTCTAGGACAACTGTAGACCATCCCCCCATCCTGGCGAGCGCTAGCGAGCTGCAATGCCCCACGCAACCATTCTGCTAGCGCCGGGAGGCGTCACACATTTTACTCCAGCAATTATTTGACCGCTTTATTCAGCTCAGGACGGACATGTAGCAATTAAGAGGCTAGAGACTATCTCAATAACCCATTTAAATACCACAGATCCATACCAAGCTTCATAAAAAGTCTAAAAATAGCTGAAATAAAACAACAGACATCTCCGGTAGCGAAAGGGTTAAGCCAGTATCACACAAGAGCTTTTATCCTCAACATATTAAGATGAACAATTCTGGGATATTTTGCACTGGTAGTGGTATCGGAAACTAGACTGACGATAGATGAACTTAGGGCACAGAATTATTGAAAAAGTTAACCTCATGAGCTGTCAGGCCAATGTTGAGGTGTGATACCAGCTTTAGCAACTTAATACATTTAGTACAGTAACCTTAATGGTAAATTATGAAACTGTACTGCGCATTCAACAATAATAACTAAAGAAGATGAACGTAATTTTAGCCCCGATTATAAATAGTGGTTTTAACCCTTTCCACCCGGGCTGCCTTACAAAAGGACGGAGGTCGTATCCGGGCGATCTGGCCAAAAAACGTCTAGGCCTAGGCAACCATTTCTTTGTTATTGTAACTGCTAGAAATTTCCCACGCATCCCTAAATGTAGTGCGGTTTCCAATCTGTAGACTGGCATTCAGTAGAGCTCTCTAAGTCAACTGGTTTAGTTGTGATGACGATTTCCATGGAGCGAATTTTTCCGCGATGTTGACAATATCGGAGCTTTTCAGACACTAATTTCGTCATACCATACAACAACAACATTGATCCGACGTCTCCTTCTTGTTTTCGGAGGTGCGGTGACACAATGACCGGCTTTGTTTACATGCGTCGGACGCACAGCGTTCAGACCAAGCTGAATAGGCTTTCAAGCTTACTGCCTGTTATAGGGACACCCGGGTACCGGCCCATCTGCCGCGGTGTCCTTATAAAAGGACACCCGTGCTGGAAGGGTTAATTAAATTGTAAAACTTGCAAAATAAACAAACCAAAACTGGGACGACACAAGATAAATGCAAAAGAACTAATCAAAATCGCTAAGTGTACCAGGTTAATATCTTTGCAACTGTACTGACCCACTTAAGCCTTATAATACTACATTATACCCTGTTCCAAGTAGATAGACCAGAAATCATAAACATTAACCTCTATAACTCACAAACTACAAGAGTAATCAAGCTAATATTTTTACTATCTGAGAAGGGTGAACCAAGGAATAGGTGTGGAAATTTACAGCCCATTATGCTCTAGCCCTTTTTGATTTACAGAGGTTAGGGTTCATGATTTCTAGCCTAATTTCTTGGAATAGGGTATAGCATAGCTGTGAGGTTGTTGTTATTGTTAATATTACCCAGGCTGTCTGACCGAACAGTCCCAAGGTCCCGAGCAAGCCGAGGCCATAGCCAAGTGCCCCCACAGAACCCTACCAGCTTTACCATTAAGAAAGACCAGGTGACCGAAGCTGTGAGGTAGTGTCACTGTCAGCTGGTGTTGGCGGACACGGGCATCATCAGTCTGGTCGGCAAGCGGAGTCAGCTTATCGTTGCTAGATCTGGGAAATGAAGAACGAATAAATATACGGTGTGAGTCCTGTTTACTTTACTTGAGGGAGGGTTTCATCCTTAAAAGGTGAATTCACTGTTAGAAACTAAATACTGTATCAATCTTTCTTTGAAGTAAATGTTATTTTATTGGCAAAATAGGAATACAGTAGTAGCTGAATACCTTTTATAAATTATATTCTTAAAATATCAATACTACTGAGAATACTCAAGATGAGAGAATAATACAGAGCCCCCTATTAAAAACATAATTCATGCCGTCTTTAATTGCCTAATCTCCCGGGCCTCAAATCAATGATAAACTCATTACTGTACTACAAGTAACTTAAATTATTTGCATTAACCCCTTCAGCACCATGACACCTTTTTACCTAGGATTCTGGCTAAAATTACATTATTTTATGCAGTTTAAGAAGAACTGTGTTATTAAATGTGTTAGCGATTTTGATGTTTTTTTTTTTCTTTTTACTGTGTTCGTCTAAGTTTTGGTTTGTTTATTTTGCAAGTTTTACATTATAATGCCCCTTTGAGGCCTAGAGGTATATTACAAACGAAAGACAATCATCTAATCGTAACCAGAATAGGACGACAATTATGTCATGGTGCTGATTATTGGTGGGTGAGGATGCCCATGATGATCCACATTATGTGGCCAATGTGTTTATCAGGGAATGCAATCTTTTGCTGGAATAATTATCGGGATATTGATCAAGTATATTTACTAGTACAGGTATTACATCAAAGTGGTTGACAATATAGCCCGAGGTGCCAGTAAGGACATACGACCCTGTAGTTGGGAGCAATGTTCTGTTACAACAGTCTCATATGGTCCCTGGAGGTGGTAATGTGGTATTGGAGCCAGGAAGGGACTACCACATAACTGTTGTGTTACAGTTGGGGATAACCCTTTCTGTTTCCACAACCACCTTCGGGTGACCAAGGCTCACACATACATGCATGTCTGTCATGTGTGCATGTATCTAGGCATTTTAAAATAAATAATAGATTTTGCCTAATGGATTGTGAGTGGGTCTTGTTCTGTAGTGTATTTCTCACCTGGGTAAATTCAAGAATGGTCGCTTGCTTTGGAACTTGCCCATGAGGGTGATTCCATTTGTGACTTGGATTGTATCAATGATATATTTTAATAAACGGTATGATACATACATACATACATACATACATACATACTGTTACGGCTGGATCGGCAATACATATTCGGGATTCTTGATCGTAGGACAGAAATGGCTTATGTGACAACGACACGCTCGATTCCAGTCCCAAATACTATATGCTCCAGACAACAAAAGCACCAACGCCCTACAGAGTTATCGTCTATGGTAACGAGGTACCTTAACTCGGCGAAAGTGTACAACAGGGGTAGGCTATGAGGCTAAACTCCCTCAGACATTTATAGGTTACGTTATTACTAAAGAAATGCAATACTCAAGAAACTACGTTAATATTAAGCCTCTAATAATGTAGAATAGAAGCAGGCTAAAGGTATGACAGTGAAATGCTAAATGACAAATGTACACGCCTACTTGAAAGCGCGTGCACTAGAATAACTGTCCCCTACTAACATGCACTAGCATGTAGCATACAAGATGTTCATGATCCAGTAGATACCTAATAATACACATGGAAGGAACATAAATAGTAGTCACTTATTATAATAATGAATCTATACTTGGAATAACTAAAAGGTTGCAGGCAACAGTACTGCGCCGGTAGCCTACTACCGCATAGGCTACTTCGCTTCTCTCACTCTGTCTCCCCTCTGAGTCCGTATGCGCCCTACGCAATAGAACTCCGGACACAGCAGCAAAACGACAGTGCAGTTAATTGATACATGAAAGTATTAATAGTGTTGTCTTGTGTGTGAGTAATGTGTATTGTAAAGTGTTACATACATAAACTTAAAGAGAGCTGCAATGCATAGTAAAATAAAGATATAACCCACTCATCATCCCCATGTGTTCTAGCTAGCAGGCCAAGTCACAGGAACAACGAGTCCCAGCACCGAAAGCGAGAACCCAGGAAAAGACTGCAGAGAACACAAGGACAGATAAATTACGTTACTCTACTATACCGGCACTACGAGCGAGCTGTAGTCTCTGGTACTACACTCGCTCCTGGCTCGGTAGGCAAATCAAGGCTAAGTCCTCGCCCCTCTACAGACAACTCCTGGGCATGGTCGGGCTCTTACACATGGCACTAGTCTAGTCACAAATTGGATGATGAGCTGGGCATATAACTCGTGAACATGTAGAACGTTCACCAACTATCCTCATCAAGAAGATCGCTGTTCACATTAACCCCTTAAATCTAATACATGTAAATATATGCTTGTCCTAAGAGTAATACGAGAGGTGAGTGCTGAAACTCCTTTAGGACCTCAAGGGAAGGTTATGCATTTAAATAGAGAGAAGAATGAAATGAGAGTAATGTCGTCAGAGAGAAAGAGTGCAACCGTGAGAAGTTGGGAGAGAGGGCAAGGGATGTTAGAATCTCAAAGGTTCTAGGCAACCTGATCATGGAACACACAGCGAGCCTCCAGGCAATGTGCAGTACGACAACATGGGCAGCCCAGGCAGCATAGGCAGGCGGCAATGGACTACCAACCCTGTCGCGCCCAGCTATAAGCGCAAGGCTGCCAACCAGTCCATACGTCTGGCAACCACCCCCCCGGCAGCGTGGCGCATTGCTACCCTCTCGCTCTGAAAACTAACTCACTCTCTCTCTCTGAATTCCCATTGTCTTATCTATCAACTTCTCTATTGATACTACATATTAAATGGAAGGTCTCGACATGGCTTAAAACAAAACCCACCACTGGTTAGCACATGACGAGACCTTTGCAGAGATACAAAGAACATAGTTATACGTTGTCACACTCAATATAGGCAGCCAGCACGGTACAGTGGTACGGACGGTACAGTGGAGTACCAAGGAGTACAATCAGGTTGCGTTGCCACGCACTGGGTGCGTCACAGCCCCCCCAAGATTTTAGATAATCGACCTTAGAAGCATTATCAAAATCTGACAGGCAACCAACCGACCTGCTACCCTTAGCTGCCACTAATTGCAAAAGGTGCACAACAACTGAAGTGTGAATTATACATAAAACACAATATCGCATGCATCATGCTACAACAATAAAGACTTACAAAACTAAAAAAAAAAAAATTCTCGTTTATTTTATTGTTTTATAATCTTTTTGGACGGCGTTATGATAGCCTAATTTTACTCCTGCTCAACCCACACACCGTGCACGACTATCCTGGATCATCAACCCTTGATAGACAATCTGCTATCACGTTCTCACTCCCGGCAATATGCTGAATGTTGAGATTATACTCTTGGAGCATTAGGGACCACCTGGTCAACCGCATATTCCGATTGTGAAACTGATTTAGGAATTTCAAGGGATGATGGTCCGTATAAATCGTCACTACCGGGCCGTAGGCTGGAACATAAACTTCGAAATGTTTGAGCGACAAAACGATAGCAAGAAGCTCCTTCTCTATAGTCGAGTAATTCCTTTGTGCCGAATTAAACTTGCGAGAAAAGAAGCTCACTGGGTGTTCCAAGCCCTCGGAATCAGTCTGCAGTAACACTGCCCCGGCACCCACACCGCTGGCATCAGTCGCCAGCTGAAAACTCCTGGAGAAGTCTGGGGCTCTCAAAATCGGATGTGTACACAGCAGGTGCTTGACTAGGTCGAAAGCCCTCTGACACTCCGCAGCCCAACAGAACTTCACTGACTTCGACAGTAGATCAGTTAACGGTGCTAAGACAGTAGAGTATCCCCGGATGAAGCGCCTATAATAGCCTATCATACCTAGGAACCGCATGACCTGGCGCTTAGTGGTGGGCCTGGGAAACATATTGATAGCCTTTATCTTGCTCAGGGGGGGGCACACCCGGCCTAACCCGACCACGAAGCCAAGATACTGCACAGTAGCCTTTACAAACTCGCACTTCCTCAGGTTCACCACCAGCCCAGCATCGTGCAACTTCCCAAACAGGGTCTCTAAGTGCCTTAGGTGATTTTCAAAATCGTCATCATACACTATCACGTCATCAAGGTAGACCGTGCAGTTAGGGATTTCGTCACAAATATCGTTCATCAGGTTCTGAAACGTGGCAGGTGCGTTCTTAAGCCCATAAGGCATTACGTTACATTGGTAGGTCTTGCCATCTACCACAAAACCACAAACTTGCTTAGCTCGGTCCGACAGGGGTACTTGCCAGTAGCCTTTTACAAGATCAATTTTAGTAAGGTACTTTGCATTCCCTATCTTGTCCACGCTGTCGTCAACTCGAGGCAAAGGGTAAGGGTTGGTAGTGGTCAAGCCATTTAGCCTACGAAAATCTATGCAGAACCGCACCTTGCCGTCAGGTTTTGGCTGCAACGTGACGGGTGATGTCCACTTCACATAACCTTCAGTGATCATCCCTCTCTCAACCATGTACTTTAACTCCTCCCGTAAAGCTGGCAACTTTACCGGGGGCACACGGTAGGGCACTGACTTGAAGGGCACATTATCACCGACGTCCACGTCGTGCGTTACCTGAGTAGTGAGACCTGGGTGTTCGGCGAAAACAGAGGGGTATGACCTGAACAGGCCTAGGACAGCAGCACCCTGGTGCTCAGGCAGGTGACTTACAGCTTGCCTAGCCTCTTGTTCAGTATTCCCCGCCCACTGTTCCGCGGAAATGACACAGTCCCAGCTATCCTCCTCAGCAGCATGACTGTCCCCACCTCCTTCTCCACCCTGGCCGCTGCAGGCCAGCACAGGGACAGTGAGAGGCTCTGAGGGGCGTCTCACATACTCTTTCATGAGGTTAACATGACATAACTGATGTTTTTTTCTACGGTCAGGTGTTGCAACGAGATAATCAAGGTCGGACAGTTTCTTAGCCACCACATACGGCCCAATAAACTTGGCAGAAAGGGGGTGTCCAGGCAAAGGTAAAAGCAACATTACCTCCTGACCCACCGAAAACTCCCGAAGCTTCACCTTGGCGTCATACTGGTGCTTCATGACCGCCTGTGCATTAACCAAGTTATTACCTGCCGCTGCCATGCAACCTATAAGTCTCTCCCGGCTCTCAAGGATATATTTAAGGACAGACCCCGGCTTCTCTTCGCCCTCCCAGATCTCTTTCACCATACTTAAAGGTCCTCTCACATTATGGCCAAAGACTAGTTGATTTGGACTGAACCCCAGGCTCTCTCCTGGGACTTCACGTGCAGCGAACAGAACATACGGCAGACCCAAATCCCAATCAGTGTCATGTTCTGCACAGTAACAGCGTAGCATACTCTTCAGGGTCGAGTGCCACCACTCCAAGACTCCCTGACTCTCGGGATGGTAGGCTGACGACACTACAGAACATATACCGTGCAACTGAAGGGTTTGCTTGAACAATTTGGATGTAAAATTGCTCCCCTGGTCTGACTGCACCTCACGTGGAAATCCATAACGGGAACAGAACAATAATAAGTTTTTAACAACTGCCTTTGCCGAGCCGTTTCTCATGGGGTATGCGTCCGGGTATCTCGTAGCCACATCCATGATTGTCAACAGGAATTTATTGCCACTACTAGTAGGCGGGAAAGGGCCAACCAAATCTACTACAACTTTGCTGAACGGAGGCCCGGTGACAGGTATGGGAAACAAAGGTGCCTTCGGGATGGTCTGGTTAGGCTTCCCCGTTGTCTGGCAGGTCGCACACCCAGCCACCCATGCACAGACATCAGCCTTGACCCCAGGCCACCAGAAAAACCTGCCCAATGCCGCCAATGTTTTTGTTACCCCCAAATGACCCGCCACCGGCACATCATGCGCCAGACACAATAAGGACTCTCTATACTTATTTGGAACAACTACCTGGTTTACTACCCTCGCACCGCCCTCCCACTTCGATTTGGGGTCTAGAAATCTGCGGTACAATATCCTGTTGAGCCTAAAGAAATCTCCCGGCTTCGCATCCCCATCTTCCTCCAACTCTATGGCACCATTGCTATAACGAGCTAGGCTAGCGTCTTGCAGCTGCTGCTCACTAATGTCCCTGGGCGTCAATGCATCAAGATGGTTTTGTAATAAGACATTACCCCGGCTAGTAGGCTCTACTGCCTTAGTGGCTCTCGCTACAGCTCTTGCCTCACGCGAAGTCTTACCCAACTCTGCCTTGTTACACACCATATCTGGGCCAGAGTCAACTCCCGTGTTTATTATAGGTCCAAGTACCGAATCACCGAGAAGTGCAGCAGAATCAATGTCCCTTTTCCTGCCCTTAGCAACCTTCTCCTGATCCTTCCTCCACTGTCCCCGAGGTTGAGTGCTAGGCTGTGCAGGAGCCGCAGAGCGAGATCGGGTTACCACACAGGCCATCTCATCCTGTTGGCACCTCCCAACCCATTCCCGATTCTCACCATCCACGTCGGCCGCCCTCTCGGCAACGACTAAGGGTGGAGTCCCGGAAGTGGGCACCGCAAAGTCGTTGCCGAGAAGAAGGTCGACGCCCTCAACTGGCAAACACTCAACGATCCCTACATCCAGCTCCCTGCACACCTCTCCCACTCTCAACTCCAACCTCACAAGTGGGTATGACCTCGTAGCATTTATACCCTGCACCACAACAACTCTGGCCGCATTTATCGGTTTCCCTGTGAAGTTCCTCAACAAAGTTTGCGAAGCCCCCGTATCCCTCAGCAAGTCAACCCTCCGTAGTTCACTCCCCCAGCTCACAAACCCGTGTCCCCGATGGCTACAGAAAGTGTCCCGGACAGGTGTCGAGCCTTCCGTACGCTTCTTTACCGCGTGTGCCTCAGCTGCTGACAACCTACCCCGGGCAGTTGCTGCAGCCTTCAGAGACACACCGATACTGTGAACCAATGACACCGGCTTAGCGGGAGTGTTACTAGGGCACTCACGTGAATAATGGCCTAGCTTCTGACATTTGTAACATTTCACATCCCCAATGGGCTTCTTCCCTTGTGCGGGCGAAGAAGGGGCCTGACCTTTAGTAAACGGGAGAGGCTTGTGTTTGTAGGTGTTATTAGGTGCAATGCATTTAGTGTGTTATGTGTGTCATAGGATTTGTTATTATCGAAAACTCTGGTGGGTGGGGTATTAGCGCCCCTTCTGCCCTGACTCAGCCCTCTGAGCGGCACCGCAACCACGAATCAATGGTAATCTGAAGTCTGCCATCTTGGCAGCCTCCTCTACTGTCTTGGGACATTTTTCCTTAATGTTCAGCATTAGATCGGTTCCAGTACATTTGTAAAACTGTTCCAGATAGAAAAGTTGCTTAATTTCCTCAGCCGACTCTGCGTGCTCGGACCGAAACCAGTTATTACCTGCATCTGTTAAGTCCCGTGCGTGCTCCATAAAACTGACGTCGCTCTTCTTATTCACGCCACGGAACTTCAATCTATAAGTTTCGGGTTGCAGTTCGTAGGCCCGGAGCACAGCCTCCTTCACCAGTCCATACACGACACTCTCGTCCAGTGACAGTGCATCGTAGGCTTTCAACCCCTTACCCACTAGACGTGATGAAACTAATGCTGCCCATTTAACCTCCGGCCAGTCATACTCACGACACTTCTTTTCGAAACGAGCAAAAAACTCAGTCACTGCTGTCTCATCAAATGCGGGTACTAACTTAATTAAATGCGAAAGTGAGTCTGTAACCCGGTGCCCACCACCGAGATGACGCCCCCGTGGTCTCTACTCTAGACTTCTCGACATCCATTTCAGCCTGGTACCTGGTTGCATCCTGATTGGCTTGGATTCTAGCAACCTCTATGCGTTCTATACTAGCCTGTTGTATCTGAGTCTCCTGCAGCTTAATCCGTTCTATACTAGCCTGTTGACTCTCTTGCAACTTAAGCTTAGCTAGTTCTAGCTGAAATAACATCTCAGGAGACAGGCCTGGGGGGGAGAGCACAAAATGGGGGATCCACACCGAGACGTGTTTACGGGTAAGCCAGCTTGCCATTGAGAACCCTCCTGCTGCATCGTGCTAAGAATCGCTGGCTGAGGGCCCAGCTCAGGGGTAGAGTGGAATGGAGGCTTGGAGGGAACCCCCCAAGACCCCACTCCACCCACCGCCCCATCGCCATCACCCAACAAACATGCCACCAAATTCTTCTTAGGCCAACTGTCAGGACAGTCCCGCCCCAAAACCGTGGCTAAACAGCGAAGACCGTAACAATCAATAGCCTGCAGGCGCTGTTCGGTCAAAGGTGTCTGCAAAAATGCCCGGGCATCCCTCTCTCCACTTATAACACTCCCCTCCCTAAATATCTGTTGTACTTGCTGGTCACTAGGCTGTACCGTGTTATCCTCCCCCGTAAATGATGAGTCATTAGACATAGTGCTGGTTATACAATTGCTGTTCATAAAAAAAAAAGAAGTGCTTATTACTAATTGCAGTCTCGACTCACAAAATGTTAAAGATGCTTGAATGACTCTACTCTAGACACCCCCAACGAAACAATCTGCAAGTCCACCAATACAATAATGACACAATAAAAATTCCTCCAATATGCAAGAAAATTCTAGCCAGCTCTACTAGGTAGCATAGAATAGTTCTCCAAAAAACATGTGATAGGATACTACTGAATCTTGTGCAAGGTCGCCATTTTGTTACGGCTGGATCGGCAATACATATTCGGGATTCTTGATCGTAGGACAGAAATGGCTTATGTGACAACGACACGCTCGATTCCAGTCCCAAATACTATATGCTCCAGACAACAAAAGCACCAACGCCCTACAGAGTTATCGTCTATGGTAACGAGGTACCTTAACTCGGCGAAAGTGTACAACAGGGGTAGGCTATGAGGCTAAACTCCCTCAGACATTTATAGGTTACGTTATTACTAAAGAAATGCAATACTCAAGAAACTACGTTAATATTAAGCCTCTAATAATGTAGAATAGAAGCAGGCTAAAGGTATGACAGTGAAATGCTAAATGACAAATGTACACGCCTACTTGAAAGCGCGTGCACTAGAATAACTGTCCCCTACTAACATGCACTAGCATGTAGCATACAAGATGTTCATGATCCAGTAGATACCTAATAATACACATGGAAGGAACATAAATAGTAGTCACTTATTATAATAATGAATCTATACTTGGAATAACTAAAAGGTTGCAGGCAACAGTACTGCGCCGGTAGCCTACTACCGCATAGGCTACTTCGCTTCTCTCACTCTGTCTCCCCTCTGAGTCCGTATGTGCCCTACGCAATAGAACTCCGGACACAGCAGCAAAACGACAGTGCAGTTAATTGATACATGAAAGTATTAATAGTGTTGTCTTGTGTGTGAGTAATGTGTATTGTAAAGTGTTACATACATAAACTTAAAGAGAGCTGCAATGCATAGTAAAATAAAGATATAACCCACTCATCATCCCCATGTGTTCTAGCTAACAGGCCAAGTCACAGGAACAACGAGTCCCAGCACCGAAAGCGAGAACCCAGGAAAAGACTGCAGAGAACACAAGGACAGATAAATTACGTTACTCTACTATACCGGCACTACGAGCGAGCTGTAGTCTCTGGTACTACACTCGCTCCTGGCTTGGTAGGCAAATCAAGGCTAAGTCCTCGCCCCTCTACAGACAACTCCTGGGCATGGTCGGGCTCTTACACATGGCACTAGTCTAGTCACAAATTGGATGATGAGCTGGGCATATAACTCGTGAACATGTAGAACGTTCACCAACTATCCTCATCAAGAAGATCGCTGTTCACATTAACCCCTTAAATCTAATACATGTAAATATATGCTTGTCCTAAGAGTAATACGAGAGGTGAGTGCTGAAACTCCTTTAGGACCTCAAGGGAAGGTTATGCATTTAAATAGAGAGAAGAATGAAATGAGAGTAATGTCGTCAGAGAGAAAGAGTGCAACCGTGAGAAGTTGGGAGAGAGGGCAAGGGATGTTAGAATCTCAAAGGTTCTAGGCAACCTGATCATGGAACACACAGCGAGCCTCCAGGCAATGTGCAGTACGACAACATGGGCAGCCCAGGCAGCATAGGCAGGCGGCAATGGACTACCAACCCTGTCGCGCCCAGCTATAAGCGCAAGGCTGCCAACCAGTCCATACGTCTGGCAACCACCCCCCCGGCAGCGTGGCGCATTGCTACCCTCTCGCTCTGAAAACTAACTCACTCTCTCTCTCTGAATTCCCATTGTCTTATCTATCAACTTCTCTATTGATACTACATATTAAATGGAAGGTCTCGACATGGCTTAAAACAAAACCCACCACTGGTTAGCACATGACGAGACCTTTGCAGAGATACAAAGAACATAGTTATACGTTGTCACACTCAATATAGGCAGCCAGCACGGTACAGTGGTACGGACGGTACAGTGGAGTACCAAGGAGTACAATCAGGTTGCGTTGCCACGCACTGGGTGCGTCACAATACATACATACATACATACATACATACATACATACATACGGGTTTAAAGACCGCAACCGTCCACAGTGAATGTGGCTTCCATGGTACAAACACAGTACTGCACAGAGTGCACAGCAATCATAGCACGGTGGTTACAGTCTTTACTGCATGTACAGTACTGTATTTATGTATGCATTAACTATCCTTGCTGGTTTTAACTTTTCAGGTTTCTTTTATCCAAGACAGATATTTACCCTAAGGGCCCGAGCATTCTGTTAAAAATACCTGTACGCTCTGACATCGCGCTATGGGGAACGGGCGCACTGTTAGAAGACACGGTATGGAAATATAGTCTTAAAGTAACTTAAAAACGCGCAAGAAAGGTTTGTTGTCATAGCAGGCAGTCCACGAAACACAACATAACCTCAAAGTTAGTCTGCTTACTGACTTAAGTTGCAAACACAGCCCAAGTTAAGCAGTGGTAGTTTCCGGCCGGCCGAATCAATGCACACAAGCAGTTTTCAGTGACATAAAACTGGCTACAATTGTAAAATACATCAATAATCAATAAATCAATATACAGAAATCAATAATAATCCATAATCAATAATCAATAGCTGCACAAGTAATGCAAAAGAACTGATAAAAAACGCTATGTGAAAACAACGCTTAATAAAATAAATTTTTGAAATAAAAGAACACAATTTCAGGGTTCGCTATATCTATCTATCTATCTATTGCCAGACGCCTTACTCCCCTTACGAGGGTGGCCATACACAGAATGCCCCCAAGCGGACCTATTCCCTGTGAAAGGGACAACCCGAGCCAGTTTAGTGAAGGACTTACAGGATTGACCACTCAATTCAGGATCCGTCCGACTCCGAGGCCCTCTGTGTATCTTGTTAGCACTATTTTTCTACAGTGGTGTTCGGCTAATCCATCCACTAACCTGCCTTACCCTTAGGTAAGCAGTACGGATTTGTATCAGGTTTACTCCCCTAGACAGGTTGCCAACCAAGGCTGACGAGTCCCATCCACCCGGATTTGTATAAGGTTGTCTCCCCTAGATGAGTTGCCGACCAAGGCTAACGAGTCCCATCCACCCGTTCGCTATATGAGTTTTCAATTTAAAATCGGGTTTAATATTTCCTTTTTCTCAATGTCTCCATCACTCTCTGACTGTCATAGGCTACAACACATTAATTCTCTCTCACTCTGCATTTCAAGATGGCTACCAGGGGCACCAAGTACTCTAGGGCTTATTCTATCTATCTATCTATCTATATACTCAGGCCCAATCCCCACTTTTCCACAACAAAAAAATAGGGGGGGGGGGGGGGGGAACTCAAGACAGAGCCCGAATAGGGACAACATAACACACACCAATTAACACACACAAAAACAAAATACAAATTCACACACATCTAGGTCATCCAGGAGAAGACCCAGAGACCAGGGTCACCAAGGTCCCTCCAGCAGCCCCCCGGCCCCCGACCACCCGGAGAGGTTCCGATCTCAGCAGGCAGACATGCAGCGAAGCCGAAACCACAAGCCCGTCCACCTAGGCAGACAAAATGATGCACGCTGTTTCCCACCTCATCCTGTGGGAGGTTTGTGCGGGTATTATTAGTAGGTTAGTTTGTTAGTTACAGATAGATAGTTAGTTTATCAATTTTCTTTATCTTAATTGTCTCCTTTCTCCATCACTGTCTGATTGTCATACATTCATTCTCTCTCTCACTCCCTATCTCAAGATAACCACCATGTCATCTTAACCCTCTCCGACATATGACGCGATTTTGAGCCTATTTGGGATACTTTAAAGCCTTTGTTACCATCAGGGTTATTATTTAGAAACCTTTAGTTTAGTTACTTCAACCTCTGAAGTTGTCTTTGAGTTAGCTGTGTTGAGCCTATTAGGGATACCTTAAAGCCTTTGTTACCATCAGGGGTATTTATAAACCTTTAGTTTAGTTACTTCAACCTCTGCAGTTGTCTTTGAGTTAGCTGTGTTGAGCCTATTAGGGATACTTTAAAGCCTTTGTTACCATCAGGGGTATTTATAAACCTTTAGTTTAGTTACTTCAACCTCTGCAGTTGTCTTTGAGTTAGCTGTGTTGAGCCTATTAGGGATACTTTAAAGCCTTTGTTACCATCAGGGGTATTTATAAACCTTTAGTTTAGTTACTTCAACCTCTGCAGTTGTCTTTGAGTTAGCTGTGTTGAGCCTATTAGGGATACTTTATAGCCTTTGTTAATATCAGGGGTATTTATAAACCTTTAGTTTAGTTACTTCAACCTCTGCAGTTGTCGTTGAGTTAGCTGTGTTGAGCCTATTAGGGATACTTTAAAGCCTTTGTTACCAACAGGGGTATTTATAAACCTTTAGTTTAGTTACTTCAACCTCTGCAGTTGTCTTTGATTTAGCTGTGTTGAGCCTATTGGGGATACTTTGAAGCCTTTGTTACCATCAGGGGTATTTATTAACCTTTAGTTTAGTTACTTCAACCTCTGCAGTTGTCTTTGAGTTAGCTGTGTTGAGCCTATTAGGGATATTTTAAAGCCTTTGTTACCATCAGGGGTATTTATAAACCTTTAGTTTAGTTACTTCAACCTCTGCAGTTGTCTTTGAGTTAGCTGTGTTGAGCCTATTAGGGATACTTTAAAGCCTTTGTTACCATCAGGGGTATTTATAAACCTTTAGTTTAGTTACTTCAACCTCTGCAGTTGTCTTTGAGCTAGCTGTGTTGAGCCTATTAGGGATACTTTATAGCCTTTGTTACCATCAGGGGTATTTATAAACCTTTAGTTTAGTTACTTCAACCTCTGCAGTTGTCGTTGAGTTAGCTGTGTTGAGCCTATTAGGGATACTTTAAAGCCTTTGTTACCATCAGGGGTATTTATAAACCTTTAGTTTAGTTACTTCAACCTCTGCAGTTGTCTTTGAGTTAGCTGTGTTGAGCCTATTAGGGATACTTTATAGCCTTTGTTACCATCAGGGGTATTTATAAACCTTTAGTTTAGTTACTTCAACCTCTGCAGTTGTCGTTGAGTTAGCTGTGTTGAGCCTATTAGGGATACTTTAAAGCCTTTGTTACCATCAGGGGTATTTATAAACCTTTAGTTTAGTTACTTCAACCTCTGCAGTTGTCTTTGAGTTAGCTGTGTTGAGCCTATTAGGGATACTTTAAAGCCTTTGTTACCATCAGGGGTATTTATAAACCTTTAGTTTAGTTACTTCAACCTCTGCAGTTGTCTTTGAGTTAGCTGTGTTGAGCCTATTAGGGATACTTTATAGCCTTTGTTACCATCAGGGGTATTTATAAACCTTTAGTTTAGTTACTTCAACCTCTGCAGTTGTCGTTGAGTTAGCTGTGTTGAGCCTATTAGGGATACTTTAAAGCCTTTGTTACCATCAGGGGTATTTATAAACCTTTAGTTTAGTTACTTCAACCTCTGCAGTTGTCTTTGAGTTAGCTGTGTTGAGCCTATTAGGGATACTTTATAGCCTTTGTTACCATCAGGGGTATTTATAAACCTTTAGTTTAGTTACTTCAACCTCTGCAGTTGTCGTTGAGTTAGCTGTGTTGAGCCTATTAGGGATACTTTAAAGCCTTTGTTACCATCAGGGGTATTTATAAACCTTTAGTTTAGTTACTTCAACCTCTGCAGTTGTCTTTGAGTTAGCTGTGGGCAGAAAACTAATTTTGGAGAGGTAATTATAAGAGTGAGAGAACTTTATTTCTTATTGCTAATCTGGCAACCTCTGCGTCATAAAAGCTTGAAAGGGTTAAAATAAACCAATAATAAACCAATTATTATTATTGGTGGTAATGAAGGGTGAGCCTGGAAGCATGGTAGGCGGGCTTGTGGTGGTCCAGTTTCACTGTGGGTCTGCCTGCGGAAATCGGCGCCTCTTAGTCTCAGGGAGATCTGGGACCTGGGAATCTTTTGCTGGGGACCCCTAATGGGCCTGGGTCTCTGGGTATTTCTCCTGGGCGACCTAGATGCGTGGGATTTTGGGCTTGGTTTGGTTTGTTTTTTCTGATGTGTTGTGATGTCCCTGTTCGGGCTCTGTCTCGAGTCCCCCCCCCCCCCTTAAAAAAAAGAAAAAGAAAAAAAAAAAAGGAAAAACTGGGGAAAGTGCCAGATTTATTTATGTAGAGCAGATTAACAAGACCACTGAGCTCCATACGGAACTCTCATAGGTCAGAGTACAGTATATAGCCTACATACATACATTATTATTATTATTTATCTTATCTAATCAGATAGTTATACAAATTAGCCATAGTAAAAGTACCTGTGGTGAGTACGAGGCATGTTGTGTCCTGTAGCCGAGCTGTGTGTCTTGCAGCTAATAAGTCCACACTCTCCGGGCGCCATGGATACCTCTGCAATAAATATATCTACCGGTATCTATCTATTGCCGGACGCCATAATCCCTGAAGTGGTGGCCACGAACGAAACTGCCCCACGCACCTCTGTCCCCAGTCAGTCGACGCCCCTTCTCCCATCCAGCATCGCCTTCACTGCAACAAATAATAAGGGTTAGTTCAATCGACATAATAATAATAATAATAATAATAATAATAATAATAATAATAATAATTAAAGTTGCAAGCAACGTTGTGCGGGGTTCGAGCGGGGTTGCACGCAGGGTATTGTGTTGGATACAAGGGCTGTGCCACATATATCAAAATAGCATGTATCTCATCGGGCATGGAGAAAGTACAGAAGAAATATAGTGTAGCCATTTTGGCTATGGCCACTTAGACCATTAAGGAGTGTGACCATTTTGGTTAAAGCTATTAATCCTGTACGAGTTGTTGTTGTTGTTATTGTTCCCTAAGCTGCCTGGCCGAACAGCCCCGAGTCCCTGAGGAACGCCATGGCCACGATCGGGCTTTCCCACAGAGCTCTCATTGAGTGTAGATTGTGTTGTTGGCGTAAGTGGTTGTGTGAAATGCAGTCTTCTATTATGTGTTTAATGGTATAGGGTGCTGTGTTACATCCCGGTCAGGCATCGACAACGGAGTCATCCAGTCTCTTCTGATAGCTCAGGAGAGCTGGATGGTGTCCGCATCTCAGCCTGGCCAGGAGGACTCTGTCCTCGCGAGGAAGGGAGGATTCGGAAGGATGGATTTCGGGAGGTCGTGCTTGCAGCTGCGTGTTGTCTGTGAGTGAGTGGATGGATCGGCGAGAGATATGAGTATGGATGTGATTCTGGAAGGTGGTTCGGGGTGGGAGAGAGGACAGTAATTGTGTGTGATACCGTGTGCTGGGTGTTGTTTTGATATTTCTTGGTGTCTGTGGGTGTGTTGCCATGTAGTTTAGTGGGTGGTCTTGGTTCGTGGAGGCTGCTGCCAGGAATTGAGTGCCTCTCATGTCCAGATGGTCTTTGACTTTGAGGATTTTGGTTTCTTGATGTAGGTGATCTGTGGGTGCAGTAGCTGTGCAGCCTGTAATGATCTTCAGGGCTTTGTTTTGAATAGTCTGTAAGGTCTTATGATGTGTTTCACCTAGGTTAGAAGCCCAGGCTGGGCTTGCGTATTCCATCACTGATCTTATGTATTGTTTATATACTGTGGTGGTAGTTTCTTTGTTGTCTCCAAATTTTGTGTGAACAAGTGACCTGAGGGCGTTAAGTCTGGGTGTCAGTTTCTATTTAATGTTTGTGGTGTGATGTTTGAATGTCATATGAGTATCATATGTTACTCCTAGGATTTTGTGTATGTGTGTGTATGTGTTAGGGGTGTGTTGTTTATGGTGAGTTGAGGGATGTATTTGTGTTCTGTCCAGCTTGTGAGCAGGGTTGCTGGGGGTAGATTAAGTCTGTTTGTAGTGCACCAGCCATGTAGTGTGTTGAGATAGGGTTGAAGGAGATCTGTTGCTCTTTTTGGGTCATGGTGTGTGCATGTGAGTGTTATGTCATCTGCATAGGAGGCTAAGTTTATTTGGGGCGTATTGGGTATAGTTATATCGTGCATGTACAGATTGAAGAGTGCGGGCGATAGGACGGACCCTTGTGGGACTCCGTTTGGAAAGTTTCTGATTTTAGATGACTGACCGGCAAAATATATGTGTGCACATCTGCCTGCTAGGAAGTTGGCCAGCACCTTTTTGTGTTGTTGTGCATGTTTGTGTTGTAGATTTTGTTTGCTAGGTTGTGGCGGGGGATGGCATCGAAGGCTTTACTAATGTTGAGTGTTGCTAATAGTGATCTGTGTGGTGGTCTAGCTGAGTTGATGCTGTCAAAAGCTCTTTGTGTAAGGTCTGTGAGAAGAGTGTTTGTGGAGTGCAGTGGCCTAAAGCCATGTTGTGTTGGAGCTAGGGGTAGGTCGGGTGTAATTAGTTGTAATACTAGGCGTTCCATGACTTTGGAGGGGGAGCAAAGGAGTGTGATGGGGCGGTGCGAGGAGGGTAGCGTGGAGTCTTTGTTGGGTTTGGGGAATGTGGTGATGAGACCATGCTTCCAAATGTCTGGTATTGTGTTGTGTGAATAACTGTAGTTTGATATGTTAGTGAGTGCTTGTATGCCTTGTGGTCCCAGGTGTCTGAGGTGTATGTTGCTTATGTTGTATAGGCCACAAGCGGGTGAGTGCTTGAGATTGTTGATGATATGATTTGTCTGGTGATTGGTGAAGGGTGTATAGTCAGGGTCTGTGGGGAATTGTCTCTTACGTCGGATGACACATCGGTCGTCTTTGTGAGGTTTTAGGTGACTGACATGTGAGAAGTGATTGATGAGAGTGTTTGCTTGTTTTTTACATGAAGGAGTTGAGTCTGATGTTGTGATTGCAGCATGTGATTGTGTTGTGTTGCTGTTGGAAAGTGTGATGGTGTTTAGTGTTTTGTAGAGTTTTTGGGGGTTTGTTTTGTGATCAAGTGTTTGTAGGAAGTTATTCCAATTTAGTTTTTGTTGTTCTTGTATTTTGTTGTTAGTTTGGGTGTTGAGTGCTTGGATTTGTTGTGTGATGTCTTGTGTGTGGGGTGCTGGGGAGTGTTTCAGTATGTCGCGTAGTCTGATGAGGTTTTGAATTTCTGGTGTGAAGTTGGGGTTGTGTCTTTTTCTGTTACTTCTTGGAATGTGTTTCTTGTCAGTGTTTTGGATAGTTTTATTGAGTATGTGTACAGCATTGTTGATGTTAGTGATGGGTGTACTGTTTAGAGTTGTGAAGTGTTGTTCTGTCTCATTTGTGAATGCTTCCCAGTTAGGTCTTTTATAATTGGTGTATGTGTGTTTGTGGTTAGCTGGGGTGAGTCTGGTTTTGGTGGTGATAATGATCGGGAGGTGGTCAGAGCCTAAGGTTCTGACCACCCTCCAGGATGTTGTGGGGGCGAGTTCTGGGGAGCAAAAGGTGATGTCTGGAGATGATGGGTTATAGAGGGCTTGGTGAGGAGTATGGGTATGTTGATGGATGTCGTTAAGGATGATGAGGTTAACAGTTTGGTTTTGTAGTACCAGCCCTCTGTCTGTGTCGGGGTTGTCGACAAACCAGGCCGACGTCTTGGCGTTGAAGTCACCACCCAGGATGATGTGTGGGGTGTTTGTGATGTGTTGTAAGTGTGGTCTGTATTCATTTGGTACTGTAGGGGATGTATGTGTTTATGATGGTTATGTTGGAGTTGTTGCCAGTGCATATTTTAATTGATTGTATTTCTGTTGTGTTATCATTTGGGGGGAGGAGGGATTTGGTTTGTACACTGGTAACTATGTATGATATTTCTTTGTGTACCAGGGTGATGAGTCCACCGCCTCCGCCGACAGCCCGGTCTTGTCTGATGGTGGTGAAATCATGAAATGTTGGTGTTTTTGTGTTGTGCAGAGTTTTGTTTCTTGTAAGATGGCAATGTGTATGTTGTGTTGTTTGATGAAGTGTGAGAGTTCGTGTTTCTTTGTGTTGATGCCATCTATGTTCAATTGGAGAATGTTAATGTTATGTGCACGATGTATGTTGGGTGCTGCTGCACGAGGATGGGGTGGGGGTGAGGGAGGGGGTGGGGGTGGGGGTGAGGGAGGGGCTGGGGGTTGGGATGGGTGAGGTGGGGGTGGGGATTGGGGAGCAGGAGATGGGGGTTGGAATGGATTAGGATGGGGTGTGGTATGTTGAGTTGAGGATGTGGATGGTATGGGAAGGTTAGGTGGGTTAGGGAGGAGAGGTGGACAGGTTTTAGGGGGGTGAGTGGATGATATGGGAAGGTTAGGTGGGTTGGGGAGGAGAGGTGGACGGGTTTTAGGCGAGGGATTTGACTGGGAGAGGGAGGGGCATGAGGAACAGGTCCAGGTGTTTGTGTAGTGTTTCTTGGAGGCAAGTGTTGTGCAGGTGAAGTGGGTCCAGTTCCTGCATGAATTGCAGAGAACTGAACCATTAGTGTGGCGACTCGAAGTGATGGGTTTTGAGCAAGTTGGACATATGTATGTGTAGGTGGGTCCTGGGTTGCTCTCAATGTCTCCGGCTAGAAGAAGTCTTCGAGAAATGACAGCCGGAGAGTCATTTCTCGGTGTAGGAAAAACTGTGTGATGTGTGTGTGTGGTGTAAGGTGTGGAAATTCCCGGCGCGACCGAAGCCGCTCCAAGGACTCCTGTACGAGTAGGCATAATTGCCCAAAATTGCCTTCATTCCCTGCTCATTTTCATGCATAAGCAAAAGCCAGAGCGTAATACAATTATGTATTCGTGAAAGTACGGTAATAGCTTTCAAATTGCTCCTGAATCATCCCTGTACGACGTCTGGTTTTCTTGTAAGGATCTTGCAAACGAAGGGCAAAATTGCTAAAAATTACCAAATCCGATAGGCCTAGGCGAAATCGCTAATAATTACCAATTATTTTCTGTTTTCGCTATGTGTGACGCTGCACGTAAGTGAACTCTCTCTCACACAAACCTCAGTGTCGTGGCGGGGCCTGTAGGCTCCGGCTGACGTCCATCCGTGCTGCTTGCAAAAGCTGGCCTGGCTCACAGGCTACAAAATAGCCGGAAAATCGTCTCGGTCATATGAGGGGCCCCGCGGGAATTGGGTTAAGAAGTGTGGTTGTTTTGATTATTTGATAGGGTCACCATAAAGGTAATGGTGTGGCATTTTTTCTGTACAGAAGCTTGGCCTTTTTGGTTGGGGCTTCTTAGGAATGTGACCTTTTTCGTTAGCCATGGAGAAACTGCAGAGGTACAAATTATTATAAGCAACCTCATGTTAAAAATATTGTATTGATTGTATGCGTGTATGCCCCGACAGAGGATATACTTGAAAGAAAGAAAGAGGAGTTCTGGATGAATGTGGAGGCGTGCCTGGAGAAGTTTGACAAGAACGAAAGAATATTTCTGATTGGGGATATGAATGGTAAGGTGGGTGATAGGAAAGTTGAGGGAGTGGTGGGAGGGTGGGGGGTACCATCAGAGGTGAATGGGAATGGTAGTGCACTTGTGGACGTATGTGTGGGGAGGAGGCTGTGGATAGCCAACACCTTCTTCCGACACAGAATGATCCACAGGTACACGTGGAAACGGATGTTGACGATGAAGGATAAGACAGTGGTGGAACGAAAGTCATTGATTGATTATGTATGTGTGGATGAACGAATGAAGAAATCTGTGATGGATGCTAGGGTGTATAGGGGTATTGGAGGGGGTCTGTCTGATCATTATGTAGTGGTAGCTAAGGTTAGGATACAAAAGAAGTGGGTGAGGAGAGCTGGAGGGAGGCGAGAGGAGGGTGGAATGGTGAGGAGGGTGGAGAGGTTGCAGGAGGAGGAAGTCAGGGAGGAGTACAGGAGAGCAGTGGAAAGACGACTAGGTGGGTTCGACCTGGAAGTTATGGAGGAAGTGGAGGAGATGAGCAAGGTGTTTAAGGATGAGATCTGTGCAGCATGTGAGGAGGTGTGTGGAGGGAGGTGAGTGAAAGGTACAGCATGGTGGACAGAAGAGGTAAGAATAGCTGTGGAAGAAAAGAAGAAAGCATATAGAGAGTGGTTGGGTAGTAGAGGGAATGAAGATTCCGAGAGACAGAAACGAGCACCTGAGTGTAAAATGGAGGGAGAGTAAGAAACTGTTCTGGGAAGAAGTCAAGAAAGTTAGGGAAGGTAGCAAGGGAAACAGTAAGGGTGTGAAAGATAAGAATGGGAGAATGCTAGCCGAGAAGCAAGAGAGAGTCGAAAGATGGAGGGAGTACTTCAGTGAGTTGCTAAATGTAAGGAATGAAGAGCCAGCAAACATAGCTGGATATGGTATGGGAGGGAGAAGAAGAGAAGTAGTGGAGGAGGAGGTGGGGATCAGGTCAGAAGTGTGGGAAGCCATGAAAAGAGTGAAGTTGGGGAAAGCACCAGGAACAGATGGAGTGTGTGGGGAAATGTTGAGGTATGGTGGTGAAATAGTGATAGAATGGGTATGGAAAATGTGCAAACTAGCATGGGAGAAGGGGAGTGCACCCGATGACTGGAAGACTGGCATAATAGTCCCCCTATATAAGGGCAAAGGGGAAAGAGGAGTGTGTGGTAACCACCGAGGAATATGTCTTCTAAGCGTAGTAGGGAAGGTATACAGTAGGGTACCGGTAGTGATTGAGAGAGTGAGAGTGAGAACGGAGAAATGGATAGGCGACGAGCAGGGAGGTTTTAGGAAGGGAAGAGGATGTGTAGATCAGATTTTTACCCTGAACTGTGTTGTGGAGAAGTATCTGGAGAAGAAACAAAAGGTGTATGTTGCCTTTATGGACTTGGAGAAGGCCTATGACAGAGTGGATAGAGAAGGTTTGTGGAAAGTACTTAGAATATACGGAGTAGAGGGCAAGTTGCTGAAAGCAGTGAAGAGCATGTATGAGGGTGCAAAGGCGGCAGTACGTGTGGAGAGTGAGCAGAGCGAGTTCTTTGACCTGAATGTTGGTTTGAAACAGGGGTGTGTGATGTCCCCGTGGTTGTTTACTGTATATATGGATGGAGTCATAAAAGAAATACTATCAAGAGCAGTGGATGTTGGTGTATCGCTGAAAAGGGAGGGAATTGAGTGGAAGCTACCTATACTGCTGTTTGCGGATGATACAGTTCTGATGAGTGATAATGAATGGGAGTTGCAGGGTCTGGTAAATGAGTTTGGAACAGTGTGCGAAAAACGGAATTTGAAGGTAAATGCGGGGAAGAGCAAGGTTATGGTCTTCGAAAGGGGTGAAGTCACAGAGTGTGAGGTGAAGGTGAACGGTCAGGCTATGGAGATCGTCAACTCTTTTAAGTATCTGGGCAGTGTGTTGAGTAAAGATGGGACTATGGATGAAGAAGTGCGGGAGAGGGTACAACAGGGGAAGAGGGTTGTAGGAACGCTAAAAGCAGTAACAAGAAATAGGGTGGTCAGTATGGAAGTGAAGAAGTCCTTGCATGACAGTGTGGTAATCCCGACACTGACTTACGGAAGCGAAGCATGGACGTTGGTTGAGAGACTCAGACCAAGAGTGAGAGCAGTGGAAATGAATTACTTAAGGAGTGCGTGCGGAGTTACATGGAGGGATAGACAGACTAATGAGGAAGTAAGAAGGAGGTGTGGTGTGGAGGTAGATGTGCTGGAAAGTGTGAAAAGGAACAACTTGAGATGGTTCGGCCATATGGAACGTATGGAAAGCGAGAGAATGACTAAGCGGGTGTATGAGAGCGAGGTGGAGGGACAGAGAGGGAGAGATAGACCGAATGAGAGGTGGAAGGATGGAGTGAGGAAGTACATGAACGAAGGCGGTGCTGGTTGGGGGGAGGGGCGTCGACTGACTGGGGACAGAGGTGCATGGGGGCGGTTTGTTCTTGGGCACCCCTTCGGGGATCACGGCGTCAGGCAATAGATGATAGATAGATGTTAAAAATATCTTATATATTTTTGTTTAGCTTTACTTGGCATTCCTCTTCCTCTATGTATCTAGCAATTTAACCCCCTCAAACTCCTTATGACGCGATGGTGTGGTAATTACCCCAGGCCAAAAAGCTCTAAAAGACGATCGAGTGATAACTCAAGCGAGCTTGAAATACGCAGGCGTTTCGTTCATGGTCACCCCTTCGGGGATCAAGGTGTCCGGCAATATATACCGGTAGGCTATAGATAAATTCATTTTTGGGCTATTTCTTCCATTTTATTTATCCTGTTAAAGTGCTCGATTGATTTTTGTGCTAATGTAGTTAGTATTTGGTGTAATTTCACATATTTCAGCTAAATCTGGAGAGCACATGCAATTTATTTGTGCATGTTCAGTAAGTATTGCTGGGGAAATGGTTAACGTATTCATCTTTTGGGGTATTTATTCTATGTGTTTATCCTGTTTCTGTGATTGATTGAGTTTTTGTGCTAATGTAGTTGGTATTTGGTATAATTTTACATATTTTAGATAAATCAGAAGAGCACATGCAATATATTTGGGCATTTTTAGTTAGTATTGCTGGGGAAACGGTTAACATACAGTATTCATCATAGGAAGGGAAGAGGATGTGTAGCTCAGATCTTTGCCCTGAAATATGTTGTGGAGAAATATCTTGAGAAGGGACAAAAGTTGTATGCTGCCTTCATGGACTTGGAGAAGGCCTATGACAGAGTTGATAGAGAAGGTACCGGTATGTAGAAAGTACTTGGAATATACGGAGCCGATAGCAAGTTGCTGAAAGCAGTGAAAAGCATGTATGAGGGTGCAAAGGTGTCAGTATGTGTTGAGAATGAACAGAGCGAGTTCTTTGATCTGAATTTTGGGTTAAAGAAAGGGTGTGTGATGTCCCTGTGGTTGTTCAATAAATACTGAACTGTATATGGATGGAGTCATAAAAGAAATGCAAGGATGAGCAGTGGATGTTGGTGTACCACTAATAAGGGAAGGCAACGAGTGGAATGACAGAGTTGATAGAGAAGGTATGTGGAAAGTACTGTACTGAGAATATATGGAGTAGATGGCAAGTTGCTGAAAGCAGTGAAGAGTATGTATGAGAGTGCAAAGGTATCAGTATGTGTGAAGAATGAACAGAGGGAGTTCTTTGATCTGAATGTTTGGTAAAGCAAGGGTGTGTGATGTCCAGATGGTTGTTCTATATAAACAGTATATGGATGGAGTCATAAAAGAAATACAAGGAAGAGCAGTGGATGTTTGTGTACTGCTGTTTGCTGATGATATGAATGGGAGTTGCAGGGTCTGGTAAATATTTTTGGAACAGTGTGCGAAAAATGGAATCTGAAGGTAAATGCGGGGAAGAGCAAGGTTATGGTCTTCGAAAGGGGTGAAGCCAAAGAGTGTGAGGTGAAGTTGAACGGTCAGGCTATGGATATTGTCAGCTCATTTAAGTATCTTGGCAGTGTACAGAGTAAAGATGGGAGTATGGATGAAGAAGTGTGGGAGAGGGTGCAAAAGGGGAAGAGGGTTGTAGGAATGCTGAAAGCAGTAACATGAAATAGGGTGGTCAGCATGGAACTGAAGAAGTCATTGCATGACAGTGTGGTAATCCCGACACTGACTTACGGAAGCGAAGCATGGAGGTTGTTGGAGAGATTCAAACCAAGAGTGAAAGGGATGGAAATGAGTTACTTGAGAAGTGTGTGCAGAGTTACATGGAGGGATAGACAGACGAATGAGGAAGTACGAGAGAGGTGTGGTGTGAATGTACTGGAAAGTGTGAAAAAGAACACCTTGAGATGGTTCGGCCATGTGGAACGTATGGGAAGCGAGAGAATGACTAAGAGCGTGTACGAGTGAGGTGGAAGGACAGAGGGAGAAATAAACCGAGAGAGAGGTGGAAGGATGGAGTTAAGAAGTATATGCTTGAAAGCGGTGCTGGATGGGAGGAGGGGCGTCGACTGACTGGGGACAGAGGTACATAGGGGTGTTTCGTTCATGGCCAATCCTTCGGGGATCAAGGTCCGTCAATAGATAGATAGATAAATTCATCTTTAGGGCTATTTCTTACATTTTCTTTATACTGTTAGTGTACTTTATTAAATTTTTTGGTAATGTAGTTGGTAATTGGTGTAATTTTACATATTTCAGATAAAGGATGTCAACAGAATAACAAATGATGAGCTGAAGAGACGTTTAGGTATAAAGAGTATTAGCGAGGAGATGCGTACAAGTAAACTGGGATGGTATGGACATGTGGAGAGAATGGATGAACAAAATTGGGTGAAAAGATGCAGGTCTGCGATTGTGGAGGGAGCTGCACCAAGGGGTGGACCTAGTAAGACCTGGGATCGGACTATACGTGCCGATCTCAAATCCAAAAACTTGACAAGTAAAGCATCCCTTAACAGGGTTGCCTGGAATGCCGCCATTAGGAAAAGAGACTGAAACTGCACATCTGTGTGGAGCACTCAGTCTTAAAATGTTATGTACGTATGTATGTATAAATCTGAAGAGCACATGCAATCTATTTAGGCATTTTCTTTCAGTATTGCTGGGTAAAGGGTTAACATATTAATCTTTTTGAGTATTTCTTCCATTTATTTATCCTGTTAGTGAGTTTTATTGATTTCAGTGCTACTGTAGTGGTATTTGGTGTAATTTTACATATTTTAGATAAATCTGAAGAGGACATGCAATATATTTGGGCATTTTCAGTCAGTATTGCTGGGGAAATGGTTAGCATACTGTAGTCATCTTAGGAAGGGAAGAGGATGTGTAGCTCAGATTTTTGCCCGGAAATGTGTTGTGGAGAAATATCTGGAGAAGCGACAAAAGTTGTATGCTGCATTTATGGAGTTGGAGAAGGCCTATGACAGAATTGATAGAGAAGGTATGTGGAAAGTACCGGTACCGGTACTGAAAATATACGGAGTAGATGGCAAGTTGCTGAAAGCAATTAAGAGCATGTATGAGGGTGCAAAGGTGTCAGTATGTGTGGATAATTAACAGAGCGAGTTTTTTAATCTGAATGTTGGGTTAAAGCAAGGGTGTATGTGATGTCCCGATGGTTGTTCAATATATACCAGTACAGTATATGGATGGAGTCATGAAAGAAATACAAGGAAGAGCAGCGGATGTTGGTGTACTGCTGATAAGGGAAGGAAACAAGTGGAAGTTGCCTCAACAGTACAGTACCGGTACTACTGTTGCTGACAACACAGTTCTGATGAGCGATAGTGAATGGGAGTTGCAGGGTCAGGTAAATATGTTTGGAACAGTGTGTGAAAAACGAAATCTGGAGGTAAATGCTAGGAAGAGCAATATTATGGTCATTGAAAGGGGTGCAACCATAGAGTGTGAAGTGAGGTTGAACGGCTATGAAGAATGTCAGCTCATTTAAGTATTTGGGCAGTGTGTTGAGTAAAGATGTGAGTAGGCCTATGGATGAAGAAGTGTGGGAGAAAGTGTAAGAGGGGAAGAGCGTTGTAGGAACTCTGAAAGCAGTAAGAAGAAATAGGGTGATCAGCATGGAAGTAAAGAAGTCCTTGCATGACAGTGTGGTAATCCCGACATTGACTAATGGGAGGGAAGCATGGACGTTTCTGACTGGGATTGATCATTGATAATCATCGGTTATGTTAGTTGGAAAATTAGTGGGGTAGAATGTAGAGTTCGGTTGTACCGCCAGCCTTGTTTACACTACGCGGAGCGGCGGCGGATGCTGGCCATCATGTTCCAGTCTATTTGACTGCTTTTGGATACAATAATAGGTTGAGGGGGGTCACACCCCCATGACATATTGTCATCATCATATATATTGCCAGCAGGAGGCAAATAACCGAAAAAAACGCCTTTAAAATAGACGCAAACTAAAGGCTGGTTCACACATAGCCGAGTCGGTGCGCGAGTCCAACACGAGTGATGAAATTTTGCTATTCAGCAATGACTCGTCGATACTACTCAACACTCGTATAGACTCGTGCTACGCTCGTGTATACTCGACACACTCGTGGGTACTCGCCACGAGGTCCAAAAATGTCATGCATGCATGACATTTTTGGGTCCCGTGGCGAGTACCCATGAGTGTGGCCTAAATACGTGTAGACTCGTGTACATACGTGTTAACTCGTGTTTGACTCTGAATAACTTCGTTATTCGTGTTAACTCGTGTTGACTCGTGTAAACCCGTGTAACACTCTTTGGTGATTCGTCGCTTTTCGTCATCATTTCGACGTTGACGAAGCAACACGTGTCTACATGCAACAACACGTATGTAACACACATGCAACACGTATCAACAAGAGTAGAAAGCACGAATGTGAGTGCCAAAATTTGGTGCCCCCATGATGCCGGGAGTTTACACGATTCAAACACAAGTGAAAACACGAGTAAACAAGAGTAAACACGATCCACTGAGAAAAAAACACGAGTGTAACACGAAGAAGCAAGTGTCATTTGAAATACCGTTATTTCAAAAATGTAGGAAGAATCAACGAGAGTTTACACGGATGTAACACGAGTCAACACGTGTGCAACAGAGATCCGTGTTACACTCGTTTTGACTCTCAGTTACTCGTACAGACTCTTGCATGAACACGTGTTGACTCGTATTGAATCGAGTTAACTCGTGTTACACTCTCCTTGACTCGGGAACAATTGCTACTCGCGGCCGACTCAGCCTCCAGCGACGGCGATAATCGACGAGTGTGACTCGTGTTGGACTCGCGCACCGACTCGGCTATGTGTGAACCAGCCTTTAACCACGGTGATCGACATATGTAAACATGACGGTGTCGGCGTCGGACACTTGCGATAATGTTCCCGTCTATTTTGAATGCCATTGGATACAATAATATGTTGAGGGGGGGCTTTGCCCCCATGACGTGTTGTCATCATCATATATATTGCCAGTAGGGGGCAAACAACCAAAAAAATTGCCGCAAAGCCCTCCCCTCAACATATTATTGTATCCAATGGCAGTCAAAATAGACGGGAACATGATGGCAAGCTTCCGTCGCCGCTCTGCGCAGTGTAAACAATGGTGGCGGTATGCCCGAACTCTACATAATACCCGGCTAGGCCTATATTATAGGCTACAATAAATAAATAGGCTAGGCTATTTTTTCTATAGGCTATGCCTAGTCTAATATTACAATTTAAGGTAGCATTCAAGTTGACTACAGCAGGACTTACCCTTGACCAGGTATAGGCTATCCTAGTGTTTAATAGCCTATACCCCTTTGAAAGGACATTAGCCTAGCCTAACCTAACAACCTTACCTAACCTATTATAGTAGGCTATTATGGGTGGGGGCTGCTGCCCCCACACCCCGATTTTTGGTGTATTTGTCTATTTTGTCTGTGAAGTGGGAATTTTTCAATTTGTCGATTACGAAAATCCTCCATGCGGACTATAGCTTATGGAGAAAAATATGGCGAATCTATTGTTGCCTATTATCTCTAATAAATTGTTTCTCATAATGCTGCAGTAGTGTCGTTTAAAATACCAACCATTTAATGGTGTGCCTTTAAAAATTACCTAAATTAGGCTATAGGCTACTGGAAGATTAGAAGACTCTTTAAGAAAGACTAGGTTAGGGTTATTGTCGTGCCAAAGCTAGATTATAGCCTAAATATAAAAGGAAGTGAATAAAATGAAATATGCCGAAAAAAATCGACGTCAAAATAGACGCGAAGTTAACCACGACGATCGCCCTATGTAAACATGACGACCGTACACCCGGTAACTACATCCATCCCATTAAAAGTTACTGTGGGACACCAAATATGTTGAGGGGGTCTCTGCGGCTCAGCCCCCCCACGTCGGCCCGTCACGTATTATGATGTACGGTAAGTCATCATCATCTGTGCTAATTCATAGGATCCCCAATTAAGGACAAAGTCAATCAACAGACGAAATAAGCTCCCAAATTACAATAACATAGCGGCCCGCCGTTTATGGGCGACTTTTTACACGTAATTTTAAATGTTACTTTCCTGCCCTGGTCTAGGCCTAATAGATTTTTCCAAAGAATCAAACTTAAAGTAAAAGGAAGTAGCCTAGCCTACAGTTTATAGGAAGGCTATTCCAACATGCATTCCAGAACTTAGGCTAGCCTAGGCCTAGACTATATGAAAATTTGTGGGTGGTCTGCCAAAAAAGAATCACTAGGCCTATTAGGCTATGGGTAGGCTAGTATGGGGTGCATTTTGTAAATTTTCTGAACTCTTAGGCCTAGGCTAGGCTAAATTAAAACTCACAAAATCTGAGTAAAACCAGCACTAGAATTTTGTCTTGTCTTGTCTTGGGGCAACCTCAGGCGAATACTCGCCCACTCCGGCCCTACCGTAGTCGCGGAGATCCTATGTCACAATTAAATTAGTTTATAGTTAAGGTTAAAATTCACCACCGTGTCACTTTCATTCTAGGTCATTCGTAGAACCGTAACACTGTAAAGGCAACAACCCAATAGCAGGTCATCAGGTGGTGAACCAGAGACCTACAAACCACGGTACTAGGGCCAGAGCAATGTCTTGAAGCGAGGTGCCCTTATCAACCAACCCCAGACAATCCAGTAGGAGCTGTCGGAAGGAATCCATCTTTGAAGACAGAAAGGGACGCCCATCCACATGCTCAGTGACGGGACGAGGCGAGGCTTAGGAGGCATATGTAAGACGACCAGATGTAGGATGTGGAGGGGAAGAGGTACCGTACGACGATACATGGGATGCGGAGACTGCGAAGGGAAGAGCTCATCAAAGTCATACGGTTCCTCAGGACCTCAACAATAACCGGGGGACGGCCGGTGCGGGCAATGGTCGATCGCCATAGTTAATATAAGTTTGCGGTCGCAGAGATCCTATGTCACAATTAAATTAGTTTATAGTTAAGGTTAAAATTCACCACCGTGTCACTTTCATTCTAGGTCATTCGTAGAACCGTAACACTGTAAAGGCAACAACCCAATAGCAGGTCATCAGGTGGTGAACCAGAGACCTACAAACCACGGTACTAGGGCCAGAGCAATGTCTTGAAGCGAGGTGCCCTTATCAACCAACCCCAGACAATCCAGTAGGAGCTGTCGGAAGGAATCCATCTTTGAAGCCAGAAAGGGACGCCCATCCACATGCTCAGTGACGGGACGAGGCGAGGCTTAGGAGGCATATGTAGAACGACCAGATGTAGGATGTGGAGGGGAAGAGGTACCGTACGACGATACATGGGATGCGGAGACAGCGGAGGGAAGAGCTCGTCAAAGTCATACGGTTCCTCAGGACCTCAACAATAACTGGGGGACGGCCGGTGCGGGCAATGGTCGATCGCCGTAGTTAATATAAGTTCGCGTCTATTTTGACGGCGATTTTTGTTGTAGTTAGGCTAGGCCTAGGCTATTTGCCCCCTGCTGGCAATATATATGATGATGACAATATGTCATGGGGGGCGATTGACCCCCTCAACATATTATTTTATCCAACGATCTCTAACCTCTGTATCTCAAAAAGGGCTAGAGCAAATTGGCTGTAAATTTCCACATCTAGGCTATTCCTTGACAGATTTGCTCCCTCCAATTAATATTTATTAGCATAAATTCAGCCTAGTTTAGCCTATAAAACAAAAACTAACATTTGTTTAGCCTAGGCCTACATTAAAAAAGAAAAAAACCCACTCGTACTGCAATTATAAGTATAAATATGAGTATCTAAGTTACAAAGCAAATATTTTTGTATAGCCTAAAATAAACCATAAAATTGTCATCTTTCAACTGTTGAGGTCATAAATATAAAAAAATCTAATTACATTAGGAAAAAATGCGTTAAGAGTTTTGTTAGCGGGTCTATCGTCCCCTTTATTTACGTAGTCGCACGCTCGCAGTTACATTCGCGTCTAATTTGACTGTGGTTATTTGCCCCTGCTGGTGATATAGATGATGATGACAATAAGTCATAGGGGGATAAAGCCCCTTCAACCCATTATTGTATCTCACGGACAGGCGTTCGGTAAATTGTTTTGTCACCGGCCGGCGGATTGAGGGTGGCTTTACCAAGTTTACCCCAGCAGTTTAATTAGAAGCGAATGTAGGCATAACTGCGAGCGTGCGACTAGGCTATATAAACAAAGCTTTTGGTATGCCCACAACTACAACTCGTACCAAAACTGCAATTAGCCTATTTTTGTTTTGTTTTTTCAGTCTAGGCTAAATTGTGGAGGCTAGGCTAAATTATTTAGCTGCAATTAGCCTAGCCTATTTTTGTTTGTTCTTTCAGTCTAGGCTAAATTGTGGTAGGCTAGGTTAAATTCTTTAACATGTGTACTATTGTGTACGCCTGTGCTTTCCAATAGAAGTAAAAATATGTAGCATAGCCTAATGCAATTTTACTAATATCCAAGCCTACCTGAATATAGCCCTATGCAGAGCTCAAAAGCAAAAAAAAAAAAAAATATGTTGAGCAGTGAAATAAAATTAAGCTAGGCCTAGGCCTGGTTTCTCATAGGCCTAATAACCTAATGAAGTATACTATAGCCTAACCTAAGTTAAGTTATTTCACAAAATACTAATAGGCCTACCCAGCCCTCCTCATGCATTATTTTCCATTGTAAAATAAGTTTGTGATACACTACGAAAGATTATTCAACATGGAATTTGAATGGAATAGAGAAGCTTAGCAACGAAAAGGCAATACTCCCCCCTCCCTGTGATTGTGCCAGCTTTTGTAAGCAGTGCAATAACTTAATGAAGGACAGAAAAGCTGCAGGATGATCTGGCATTCTAGCCGAGATGATTAAGGCCTCAGGTGAGAAAGGAGTAGGTGTGTTCAATGAGCTCATTAACTTCATCATCAGAGAGGAAGTAATCTCTGATGAATGGCACAAAAGTGCATTATATACTGTATACGAGCAAAGGGGACTCATTGGATAGGGAAAATTATAGGGGCCTGAAAATACTTGATCAAGTCATGAAGGTCTGTGAGAAAGTCTTTGAAGGTATGATATTGACGATATGCAGTTTGGTTTCATGCTAGGACACGGCACAATCCAAGTCATGAAGGTATTTGTGTGATAATGAAGATGTATGAGGACTCACAAACGGCAGTGAGGGTGAAAGATGTACCGATACTGAGTGATGAGTTTTCAGTTCGCGTCGGAGTCCACCAGGGCTCTGTGTTAATGAAGCCCTTTCCTCTTTTTTTTTATGGTTCTGGAGGCACTATCTGGTGATTTCAGAGTTGGGCTCCCCTGGGAACTGCTATAAGGGTCCTGAAAATGCTTGACTAAGTCATGAAGGTCTGTGAGAGAGTCTTAGAAGGTATGATAAGGGAAAGATACTGTATGTACTGTATGTACTTAAAAGATAGGGATCTGATGTTGTGTTTGCAGACCGGGAGAAGGCCTTTGATAAGGTGGCCAGAGAAGTTGTGCAGTAGGCTAGGAGAAAACTTGGCGTTGAGGAGTGGCTGGTGCATGTGATAATGAAGATGTACGAGGACTCACGAACGGTAGTGAGGGTGAAAGGTGTACAGCTGAGTGAGGGACATATACAGTACCGTACTAGATATTTGGTAAGGGTTAGTTTTATATCCCATGTACTGGTTACTAGAGACTAGGTGTTAGGTGGAGGTTAGTTTTGTATCCAAAGTACTGGGTACTAGGACATATACTAGGTGTTACGTGAGGGTACTGAGTGATGAGTTTTCAGTTCGCGTCGGAGTCCAACAGGGAAGTGTGTTAATTAAGCCCTCTCCTCTTTTTTATGGTTCTGGAGGCACTATCTAGTGATTTCAGAGTTAGGCTCTCCTTGCAACTGCTATAAGAGGCCTGAAAATGCTTCGCCAAGTCATGAAGGTCTGTGAGTGTGAGAGAGTCTTTGAAGGTATGATAACTTCATAGTCAGGCAGCTGCAGGAAAGATATCTAAGAGGTGTTTTTCCGGTCCCGTCTCAAGACCACCGTCGCAAGATCTACCCGAAAAACTGTTTTTCTGGTCCCGTCGCAAGCCCACCTTTAGCAAGCGAGACACCAATATTCTCTTGCGACGGCAAGAGAGCTCCGGAGCTGGGTTGACGGCAAGCTGAAACATCTCACTCAACTTACTGTTTCTCCATTCTAATTTATTTTGGTATATTTGTTTATCCAAACATTATGTTATAATTTACTTGCCTATTATTAGGAAGTAGAGTAATAAGAGCCCACAGTAACGTATATCCAATTGTTGATAATAAATTAATGTGGGACAGTACGCTTGGTTAAATTTTGTCCACGAAACAACAACAAACCCCAGCTTTGACTAGGCCTAGGCTATGCTATTTACCGATTGTTTTTTTCATATCAGAATTGCATTTATATAATCCTTATGATAATTAAATTGGCGGTGAATGTTATTCCGATGAATTGGAAGTTGTATAGCGTAGCCTATATATTTGTAAGATGTGTGCTGGCTTGGAGCAAGCCTGTGTTGTTTTTCCTGTCCTGTGATGATCTTGCGACGGCTCGGTTGAGACGGTGGTCTTGCGACGGGCCCGGAAAATCACGTCTCTACTGAAAGTAAGAAGTTGTGCAGTAGGCTAGGAGAAAATTTGACATAGAGGAGTGGCTGGTGCGTGTGATAATGAAGATGTATGAAGACTCACGAACGGTAGTGAGGGTGAAAGGTGTACTGAGCGAGGGACATATGCTAGGTGAAGGTTAGTTTTGTATCCCACGTACTGGGTACTAGGGACATATACTAGGTGTTATGTAAGGGTTAGTATTGTATCCCAAATACTAGGTACTAGGGACATATACTAGGTGTTATGTGAGGGTTAGCTTGGTATCCCACGTACTGGGTACTAGGGATATATACTAGGTGTTACGTGAGGGTTAGTTTTGTATCCAACGTACTGGGTCTAGGGGGCGGCAGCCTCCACCCATAATACTAGGATAGGTTAGGTAAGGTTGTTAGGTTAGGCTAATGGGGATGGATGTAGTTTCCGAGTGTACGGTCGTCATGTTTACATTTGTCGATCGCCGTTGTTAACCTGCCCTTCCCTACCTATCATGTGTTGATTGGTTGGCCATCTTGATCTAATTCTTCAGGCCAGCCCTATTAGAGTATTTTTGGGGAACTCAGTGGTGTGGGTAAACTATTTTTAATATATATTTGTTTAAATATGTAAGATATGCAATAAATTATGTAAAATATATTGTTTTTACTTTATATCTATACATATAATTGTCATTATTAAGGAAATTCCATTGACTATTTACATCGCTAGGCCTAGCTTCCTTATTTCTATTAATTTCCTCCAGTTCACAATGAAACCTATTGCTAATTTCCTTGTTCTTCAGCAGCCGCGGCGGTGTCGGCGTTGGACGCTTGGGATAATGTTCCCGTCTATTTTGAATGCCATTCGATACAATAATATGTTGAAAGCCCCCCCTCACCCCCCTATGACATGTTATCATCATGTATATTGCCAGTAGGGGGCAAACAACCAAAAATATTGCCGCAAAGCCCTTCCCTCAACATATTATTGTATCCAATGGCAGTCAAATTAGACGGGAACATGATCGCAAGCGTCCACCGCCGCCGCCGCCGTCATGTTTACATGGTCGATCGCCGCAGTTTGGTTAGGTCTATTTGCCCCCTGCTGGCAAATTATATGATGATGACAATATGTCATAGGGGTGTTTGCCCCACATATTATTGTATCCAACGGCATTCAAAATGGACGGGAACATGATGGCAAGCTTTCGTCGCCACTCTACCGCCATGTTTACATGTGTCGATCGCCGTGGTTAAGTTCGCGTCTATTTTGACAGCGATTTTTTTTCGGTTATTTGCCCCCTGCTGGCAATATATAAGATGATGACAATATGTCATGAGGGGGGGGGGCCTCAACAATGACCTCTAACCTCTGTATATCAAATAGGGCTAGAGCAAATTGGCTGCAAATTTCCACATCTCGGCTAGATAAATCTACAGTTATACTACCCCTATTTTGTCGCTATTCTGTTGGTACTAATGGGTTAATATTATTAGTAGTAGACTTAGTATGGTTTGATGATGCGCGGAAATGTATATTTGACTTGAAATAGATTCATTGAAGTATTACAAACCTTCGCAAACCCATAAACAGGGAACGTGAGCAGGGTTTAGACCGTCGCGCACCCATTCTGGGGAGGTGTGGTGGAGTGGTCATGCCACTGGATTGGTAATCCAATGGACCCGGGTTCAAATCCCGATATGTCAATGGGAAGATATTATTGGGATTGAATTTGTGCTGTACCTAGTATCAGTGCATTACCACAAAGCCCACCGAAATGCCAAAAAAATACCCTCATTGTTCCCTGATTAAATAACACTGTATGAATATTCCCATATTCAAAATATGTTACAGGGGGACAATGCCTAGTGAGTTCACTGCTCAATAGGTGGCGTTCTGAGAGTGAGGGTCTGAGTCTGGAGGGTGAGACGGTGAAGCACTTGAGCGAAGCAACCGGCCGCTTCAGAGATGGAGCTGCTTCGAGCCATGATGGTTGCTTCACATGTCTCACTCCCCAGACTGGAACAAGACCTCACGGGCTTCACCGTGTTGAGCGGTGGAATGTACAGGCTCTCAGCCTATGCCCGAGAGGGAGTAGTTGGAATATAGAAAAAAAAAAAAAAAAAAAAAATACACAGGGAACGTGAGGGGGAGTTTAGACCGTCGTGGAAACAGGTTACTTTTCGGTTAGGTTAGGTTAAGTTAGGTTAGGTTAGGCTAATGTTAAATATACTAAAATGCGACGGTCCTCGGTATTAAACAACACTGTATATCAAATAAAAAAATAAAAACAACAACAAATTGCCTGAAAAACTCGTATCTGGTTGGTGATAATTATTTATCAAAATAAGTTTTTTTCCAGTTTCCGCGTCTGCTGAACCATCGAAAAACACGCTAAAAGGCGTGTTTTGAAGGGGGGAGATGGTGGGCGGTAGTGGGGGAGGGGTAGTATAACTGTAGATTTACCCTAGGCTATTCCTTGACTGACTCTTCCCAAATGGTAGACATATTAGCTTGATCACTCTAGGCCTAGTTGTTTTTTAGTTACAGAGGTTATAGCCTAGGTCATGATTTCTTGCCTACTTACAGCGAATAGACTAGGCCTATTGTAGATTGGTAAAATATTTGCTTAATAGGCCTAGGCTATGCAATTGTCTCGATTTGACTAATTTAACCTAATTAGGCCTAAAGCAGCCTCAGTCTATTCCCAAGCCCCAAACAGTATCCCATGTTAAGCCCTAGGCTAGGCCTAGGCCTAATCCCACTCTCAATCAAAATTCGAACTGATAAATTCGTACCTACCGGTAGCGCTGCCTAGGCTAGGCCTATATTTTTCGTGAATAGATATAGAAAATGGTTTAAAGGAAAGAGCATCCTATATTATGTTCAAATAATATGTAATAGCACTGTGTATGGTTGTATTACATTTACATAGTGATAGATGTGTATATTAATGGGATAAATACTCCGAAGTTCGCATACGTTCAGAATATTTTGTGCAACACTGTTGCCAGATACTAATCAATCCCATTATCATTATAGCATAATGGATTTTACTCATTTGCATAATTTCAAATACCTAGGACATTAATATAATATTTTCCTATCTTTTTTGTAGTGATATTTGTCTGATTTAGTGGTATATTGGTGTCTGTCTAGGGTTATAATGCATTGTGAAAGTTACCTCTGAATCTCTGACTTGGCTTAAGTACCCCTGCTTTCTTTGAGTACTACACGGCAAGAGAAGCTTTCGGTTCTGTCACAGACTGTCAATTACTGTTCAAGGTAAACACAACTGCTAAATTCGACATCATGTCCAAATAATATGTAATAGCATTATCTATGGTTGTATTAGACAACAATCGTGATAGGTTTCTATTTTATGTGGATAAATAGTATTAAGCTGAATAAACTAAATACCGAAAGTTCACTAGAGTGGTTGTTGATACATATGAGGGAGGAAGAAGATAGGAAGGAAGGGCTAGGCAGTGTTGCCAGTTGTATCGCTAGATATTACCGCTAGATGTAGAGCTATTTACTTCAATTTAGCAGCCATTTTTTCATATCTAGAGAGATTTACAAGGGATAATTTAAAAATGTCAGACATTCTAGTCATATTACATTGTACAAAACAAACAAACCAAAACTCTTTAGAAATTGCAGCATTATTCTAACATTGTTTGACTATGTAGCAACATGCTAGCGACTTTTGAGAAAGGATCTAGCGGTATTTTGTGGAGACATACTGGGAGGGAGGTGGTGGTTGCAGTGGTGCCAGTTGTAAAGCTACATATTACCGCTAAATGTAGAGCTATTTACTTCAATCTAGCAGCCATTTCTTTTATATCTAGAGACATTTACTAGGGATAATTTGAAAATGTCAGACATTCTAGTCATACTACATTGTAAAATTTGCAAAACAAACAAACCAAAACTCTTTAGAAATTGCAGCATTATCCTAACATTGTTTGGCTATGTAGCAACATGCTAGCGACTTTTGAGAAAGGATCTAGCGGTATTTCGTGGTAACACTTTAGGAGGGTTAAAATACGAGTCACACGGGCAATTGCCAAAACTTTAAAGGTCCATATCATTGTTATTAAACTAAGCATTTGGCAAAGGGAGGAATTGTTAAAAACCTTAGCCAATACTCTGTCATTCACCAAAAATAAATTTGAATTTATCATTATTATTTGGTAGGGTAGGTATGTATAGGTAGGTTGGCTAAATAATTGCTGGAATTCGTAGGGACTCGAACGGTTTTGAGAGAGTTAAATAAAAAAACAAAAGATAGGACTGAATAATAAAGAGATTATGTTATTAACCCGTGGAGCCCCGGCTAGTTTTGTAATGTTTGCGCACCAGAACCCGGCCGGTTTTCAAAAAATGGTTTTATTCCAGAAACAATAGCGAATGGGTTAGGAATGAAGGAAAAACCACGAAAAACCGCTCAAAAAGCTTAAAAAATGGTCCTACAGAGCCCCCGAAAACGGATTTTATAAGAGTAAAAAATTGAAGGCAATTATCCCAAAAAACCAGGTTATTGCGCGCTCGCGCGCACGCACGTGGACTTTGAGAGTTTTCAACCATCGGCACGGTTGCGTGGGATACGTACACAGTTCCCATACAAATCTGAGCCCTCTTGCGTGGCTACACCTGAGGTTACGGTCGGCGCAATTAGGGGAAATTAGGGTGACTCGCCAGGCGCGTCTCTGGGGCTGTGCGTTACATACATCGCCGACGCGCCAGGCGCGTCGCTGGGGCTGTACGGGTTAAGCAAAACTGGGTGATGCGTGGAAGCCTATAGACTGTAGACGGTAAACTTTGTGTGTGGTAGCGAATTCGGTTTTAAAGTAATTTAAGAATAGACAGTTTTCAATGCTGCGGCCAAACTATTCCACCCATTTATATTTTGTTGGTATCAAAACGTTCGGAATCGCGAGCCTCACCCAACTACGCAAGCATGGCTCTGATCATCGGCGTAGTTTTCAAGATGTGGAATTTTAAGTGGAATTCGAGGTTTTTTCAAGATTGCCGGAAAAAAACCCACGTGCAAAAGCAAAACCTTCTCTATAAAATTTGCGGAGCATTAGTAGGGGAGTGCGTATGCCAAAGCCCAGTCGTTTCCTGTGAGTGGGAGAGACGGTATTTAAGCGTCAAGTTTTTCGGGAAATCGGCTGCCACGGACCTGTTTGGCCACCATGCCGGATGTTTAGCATATCAAAAGTTGTCCAATACAAAAACACACCTCTTGTGAAAGTTTGATCCCGATCCAAAAAGCGGTTCTGGAGTTATTGCGTCGAAACCGGCGCGTAAGAAGAATTTGGATGAAATTCCAGGTTTAATGATTACAATAGGGGTTCCCCGTAGGGGACGAACCCCTAATAATCTTAATAAAATAAGGTATATATACACTGGCACTCCAATTCCATTGTTGTGTATAATATACAGTACAGTATAATAATAATAATAATAATAATAATAATAATAATAATAATAGCAATACTAATAAGCCCACTGGCACAAGTCTGCCTTTCTCTGGCGTAGGGATGCAGCGACCCCATCACCCGCCACTTCAGTGGTGCAAGTCAGCCTCTGTAGCAGTTACGGTGATTTCTTGTTACTGCCTTTTTGTAGCATGGTTAAGGTTGGTGTGGTGCGGATTCGTCAGGTGCAAGTGCTTGATGGGTACTTTGCTGAGACACTGTAAGCACTCTGCCAACATCAGCCACTGTGATAACATGATGGGGCTGTGTTGTGACAAGTCTTTATTGTACTGCACTACTTGCACAGTAAAGAGACTAAAACCACGCTCTCTGTGGATGAAGCGGTCTTTAAACCACGCTCTCTGTGGATGAAGCGCTCTATCTGGATGAAGCGCTCTTTAAACATGGCTCTCTGTGCATGAAGCGGTCTTTAAACAATGCTCTCTGTGGATGAAGCGGTCTTTAAACCACGCTCTATGTGGATGAAGCGGTCTTTAAACCACGCTCTCTGTGGATGAAGTGCTCTTTAAACCACGCTCTCTGTGGATGAAGCACACTTTAAATCACGCTCTCTGTGGATGAAGCGGTCTTTAACCCGCAGAGTGCCAGACAATTATTGACCCTATGCATCTGCCAGTAGATTTTTTATTTTTATTTTGTTTGGCTAAATCTATCAAGTTGAGTGAGAAAGGAAGGATAATGGTAAAAAAAACACTCCCCTTGTCCATTTTCGCCAGAAATCAGGTCCCCCGATGTAGCTGAAATTTTCAGAGTACATCATCGACTTTTATGGTATCAAAACATATAGGTAGGAGGGTGGTGGGAGGGTGGTTTGGGGGATGGTGGGGGGAAGGTAGAAGCGTAATTGACTCTCTTACAAATATGAAGCCGATTGGTGAGGTAGTTTCTCCACCACGGATTTTCCTTTTTTTCCTTTTCTTCGTACGGATACGCTGGAAGTGGGTGGTGGGAGGTGGTTGGGGGTGTGGTGGGGGGAAGGCAGAAGGGTAAGGGACTTGTCACACAAATATGGAACCGATTGGTGTAGTCGTTTCGCCGCCACAGATTTTCGTTTTTTTTTCCAAGTGAGGCGACCGATATTCAGCGAGTGGGTGGGGGGAGGGGGTTGTGTTAGTGGTGGCAAGAAGCCAGAACGGTAAGGTATATGTGGTAGAAATATCAAAGCCATAGGTGCAGTCGTTTCGCTGCTACAATTTGTTTTCGGCGAGTCCGTATATATAATAATAATAATTATACGGACCTTGCACTGGGCGTGACAAGACCCTAGTCCGTATATATACAGACCTGGCACTCAGCGGGTTAAACCACGCTCTCTGTGGATGAAGCGCTCTTTAAACCACACTCTCTGTGGATGAAGCTCTCTTTAAACCACGCTCTCTGTGGATGAAGCAGTCTTTAACCCGCAGAGTGCCAGACAATTATTGACCCTATGCATCTGCCAGTGCCAGAGGATTTTTTATTTTGATTTTTTTGGCTAAATCTATCAAGTTGGGTGAGAAAGGAAGGATAATGGTAAAAAAACACAATCCCCTTGTCCATTTTCGACAGAAATCAGGTCCCCGATGTAGCTGAAATTTTCAGAGTAAATCATAGACTTTTATGGTATCGGAACCGTATAGGTAGGAGGGTGGTGGGAGGGTGGTTTGGGGGATGGTGGGGGGAAGGTAGAAGCGTAATTGACTGTGTTACAAATATGAAGCCGATTGGTGAGGTAGTTTCGCCACCACGGATTTTCCTTTTTTCCTTTTCTTCGTACGGATACGGATACGCTGGAAGTGGGTGTGGGAGGCGGTTGGGGGTGTGGTGGGGGGAAGGCAGAAGGGTAAGGGACTTGTCACATAAATTTGGAACCGATTGGTGCAGTCGTTTCGCCGCCACATATTTTCCTTTTTTTTTCCTTGTAAGGCGACCGATAGTCAGCGAGTGGGTGGGGGGAGGGGGTTGTGTTGGTGGTGGCAAGAAGCCAGAAGGGTAAGGTACACCCAGGAGTGAAAGTCCCTGCATAGGGTTTACCCCCTACTCCTACTACCCCAGAAGGTAGGAACGGGGTGGTCCCTGCCCAGTCCCCCTTACTACTCCTACCCCAGGCAGAAGGGACGGGATGGTGCCAGTCCGTCACCCCTTGCTTCCCCTACCCTATAATGGAGAGATTAAACAAGCAGGCCCCCCACTCGCACCCTACCCCAACCCCACACAGGAGGAAACCGCCGATTACAACCATTGTTATCCACGAACACAGAATAAAGTAACCTTGCAACGAGACCGAGACCATGTCAGTAATTGGTAATCTATATATATTCTATACTGTATATGCCAGAACAATGCTGCAATAAATTATCTGATTTTACAGAATGAAGATCATTTACACTATCTGTCACCTATCCGTAGCTTGACACACAAACACTTATGATTTATGCGTAATTTGTATTCTATCATGTTTGTATTTATAATGTAAATTGCCAATACCATCACCCCTTCTAATTATTTTACAAATGATTGTATTTACCCGTGGCCAACCCTGCGGGGATCATGGCGTCAGGCAATAGATAGATAGATCGATAGTATTCACCCACCCACGCAATATGCATTGGTATTTAATGGATTTGCACATTGAAATGATAATCTTGTAATTTTTGAATACCTCTGAAGAGATGTTGGAACTTACTAAAAAACATATTGTATGGATTGCTTAAAAGTGGTATATTCATTCAATGCTCGATCCGTGGTTAGGCTTTTTGGTGCATATTGGAGAATATTAACACTTACTTACTTTCTCTCTCTCTCTCTCTCTCTCTCTCTCTCTCTCTCTCTCTCTCTCTCTCTCTGAAAATGTTGTCTCGGTTCTTAAGGGATGCCAACAGATTTTTCATTTACTTTTGTAATTATTATTTATATTGCTTCTACATTAGCACACATCTATCATTAACGTTAATCTTTAGTCCAAGTTAATCAGAATCAATTAGATTAATAGTGTAACTGAATAGTTAGGGTCATAGGATTTATCCTGAATAATGTTGGCAGGCCTGAACTGTAATAACTGTGGTGTTCCAGTAGTAGCAGAAGAGTTGGTAAAACTGTCTATATAAAGATCCATACTAATCTCAGCCTAATGTCAGAAAGCAATAAGGGTTAAACGAGACTCAAACTATGCAAGTATGTAGTTCGGGGGAGGAAAGGTGATAGTTTAGCAGTCGACACAGGAAAATCAGCTTTAGAACACCATAAATAGAGACGCATTTAGTATCAAAGTTTAAACACGGTTACAAGCTACTCTAAATATGCCAATAACTCATGAGGGAAACGCTTTACCACAAATGTTTGCCTCGATGTTAATTAATTGTTCAATATATATATATATCCGACGTGAGATATGTCTACCAATTGCTTATTACTGCTTATTACAGTGATATGTGTTATCATATCTGTTATATATATCTCTCTCTCATATATGTATATAGATATATAATATATATCTATATTATATATGCATATTATATATATATAGGGTCTATATATACAGTATATATACTCTCTCTCTCTCTCTCTCTCTCTCCTATATATATATATATATATATATATATATATATATATATATATATATATATATAATTATATATGATTTTACAGTATTGAGTTATACACGAAATATATACTGTAGGCCAATGCAGTTTGCTATAATATTTAGTAACCCACTTCCTTGATAATATTTTCCAATAGGTGTTATACACCGAGACATCATAAAATACAATAATTCATTACTAGATTATACTGCTTTATAATACTACCAAATAGCAAACATGGCATATTGTTATGCTGTCAAATGTAAATCAAGTTGCTATTGTATTTTTGTGTATAATTTCTACATGATAATACATGTATAACAAATCATATATTAAGTCTCTGAGAATCGATGACACTCTTCTTTTCTGCTTTATGGCTATTGTTACGCTGGCCAGCTTGCCAGGAATGTACTCGTGACTCGCTAGCACTCGCCACGGCAGTGAAATGGGCTATAATAATCGTAGAACAATATTCTTTCTTTCTTAGTATTCGTGTTGTCACAGACAGATCAGTGTTTGCCTTTATTCTTGTCTGTGACACTTAGAAGTATTTTATATCCATAGTAGTGATTATAACATGCAGCGCGTGAGAGAGAGAGTTGGAGAGCGAGGAGGCAGTGTGTGTGTGTATGTACGTGTGCATTCCTCGCTCGGTGGGCCCACCCGCTCGCTATTGGTCGGCATGCCTAGCTTGGTCTATGATGTCTGCTTTTCATGTGACGTAGTGGCCTGTGGTTGGCCGCCGCCCTCCTTGCCCAGTGGTCGGGCTCCTACCCTTCCTCTCCTCAGAACCAAGATACATAGACTAACAGGTATGTTCACTTTGGCCCAAATATTCGTCCCGCGCGCGCCGGACGTCACTAGGTGATATTTCAGTAGGGTTCACCAGGTGAGGAGCGGTCAGTCCCGTCCCGACCTTTGGCCAGTTCAGGTCAAGGCTTGGGTCCCGGTCCAGTGAACCCACTCCAGCCATTAGACTTAGATCTCCATGCTGCCTCCAGATTTACTGACAACTTTTCAAATAGCTTACTTTGCTTTTTTTCCAATATGCCCTATTGTGCTATTGCTGGATGCAATTCCAATAATAGCAATACAAATGTCCCCTCATCTACAGTTTCACCGCTTCCCCCCCAATAAAGAAATGCAGAAACAGTGGATTGCTCTTTGCAACCCCAAAAAACCTATTAATGTCAAGACTGCACGGGTCTGCAGTTTGCATTTTAACCGTAGGTTACATCATACAAGAGACACTTTATGTACGAATTATTAAATAAACCAGTCCCCAATCGTGTGATTGTATTGATGGATGATGTTCGTCTTAAGCTTCATAATATCGTCTAAATTTGGCTACAATAAAATATAGCACACGTTGCTGATACTCAAGGGTTAATATAGCACACGTTGCTGATACTCAAGGGTTAATATAGCACACGTTGCTGATACTCAAGGGTTAATATAGCACACGTTGCTGATACTCAAGGGTTAATATAGCACACGTTGCTGATACTCAAGGGTTAATATAGCACACGTTGCTGATACTCAAGGGTTAATATAGCACACGTTGCTGATACTCAAGGGTTAATATAGCACACGTTGCTGATACTCAAGGGTTAATATAGCACACGTTGCTGATACTCAAGGGTTAATATAGCACACGTTGCTGATACTCAAGGGTTAATATAGCACACGTTGCTGATACTCAAGGGTTAATATAGCACACGTTGCTGATACTCAAGGGTTAATATAGCACACGTTGCTGATACTCAAGGGTTAATATAGCACACGTTGCTGATACTCAAGGGTTAATATAGCACACGTTGCTGATACTCAAGGGTTAATATAGCACCGTTGCTGATACTCAAGGGTTAATATAGCACACGTTGCTGATACTCAAGGGTTAATATAGCACACGTTGCTGATACTCAAGGGTTAATATAGCACACGTTGCTGATACTCAAGGGTTAATATAGCACACGTTGCTGATACTCAAGGGTTAATATAGCACACGTTGCTGATACTCAAGGGTTAATATAGCACACGTTGCTGATACTCAAGGGTTAATATAGCACACGTTGCTGATACTCAAGGGTTAATATAGCACACGTTGCTGATACTCAAGGGTTAATATAGCACACGTTGCTGATACTCAAGGGTTAATATAGCACACGTTGCTGATACTCAAGGGTTAATATAGCACACGTTGCTGATACTCAAGGGTTAATATAGCACACGTTGCTGATACTCAAGGGTTAATATAGCACACGTTGCTGATACTCAAGGGTTAATATAGCACACGTTGCTGATACTCAAGGGTTAATATAGCACACGTTGCTGATACTCAAGGGTTAATATAGCACACGTTGCTGATACTCAAGGGTTAATATAGCACACGTTGCTGATACTCAAGGGTTAATATAGCACACGTTGCTGATACTCAAGGGTTAATATAGCACACGTTGCTGATACTCAAGGGTTAATATAGCACACGTTGCTGATACTCAAGGGTTAATATAGCACACGTTGCTGATACTCAAGGGTTAATATAGCACACGTTGCTGATACTCAAGGGTTAATATAGCACACGTTGCTGATACTCAAGGGTTAATATAGCACACGTTGCTGATACTCAAGGGTTAATATAGCACACGTTGCTGATACTCAAGGGTTAATATAGCACACGTTGCTGATACTCAAGGGTTAATATAGCACACGTTGCTGATACTCAAGGGTTAATATAGCACACGTTGCTGATACTCAAGGGTTAATATAGCACACGTTGCTGATACTCAAGGGTTAATATAGCACACGTTGCTGATACTCAAGGGTTAATATAGCACACGTTGCTGATACTCAAGGGTTAATATAGCACACGTTGCTGATACTCAAGGGTTAATATAGCACACGTTGCTGATACTCAAGGGTTAATATAGCACACGTTGCTGATACTCAAGGGTTAATATAGCACACGTTGCTGATACTCAAGGGTTAATATAGCACACGTTGCTGATACTCAAGGGTTAATATAGCACACGTTGCTGATACTCAAGGGTTAATATAGCACACGTTGCTGATACTCAAGGGTTAATATAGCACACGTTGCTGA
>JBAKBP010005171.1:53458-125598 GCA_037953745.1 Lithodes maja | reverse complement strand
GTCCCGGACCCAAAGAATTGGAAATTAAAGGTTTCTGTTCGGGCTCTGTCTCGAGTCGGCCACCCCCAGCAATGGGGTATGTGCCTGAGTAAATACATACATACATACATACATAAATTTGACTCCCACAAGTCCTATCTAAACAGTCTAATGGTTTGGGCACCGTGACCACTCCACCATGAGCGGGTGGTCGAGTGGTTACGGTACCCAACTCTCCCAAATCTACCTGGAGTGCGTGGGTTCGAGTTCAAGGGGAGATGGGTATGCTTTTCTAGACCCCCTTCTCCCTAATGTTTAGCCCCATTAGATTTGACATTTTAAGACGTTCGGCCCATTTGTTTGGCGATTTTAACACATTTAGCTCCATTCCGTTGTCAATGTTAAGACCTATCGTGCCATTTAGGTGTCGTTTTTTTCCTGGCGAGCGTTAGCAAGCCTGTAATTAAAAGAGGAACCGGCCTTCGACCGGGACAATTTTCTACCGAAAAATGTACAAATTTATCTTGAGGGGTGGTCTTGGGGGTGTTTTCTGAGCTTGATGGAGGAAAGATGAAGGGAAGGAGTTAATGTTATTCTACGAACTAACTAACTAACTAACTAACTAACTAACTAACTAACAAGCCAAGCGAGGAAACTAAACAATACATTAATTAATAGACAGGGGAAAAAAAAAAAAAAAACGGCCACTATGCCCCTTAATGATAGTCCTAGTCAAATGTATACCTGCGTCATTGGTAGGATAAAAGGCGGTGAAGCCGACCGAATGATAATAATACTCTCATGCGTCATGGTATTCAAAGGGTTAAGGTAACACAGATGGAGAGATTAACATGGCACTGGAATGAAAGGTTAATAGTGTAACCTCGTGTGACCTCCCTTGACCTTCTCTAACATCCCTTACTTCCCTAACCTCCCTTAACCTCCTATAACATCCCCTAACGTCCCCTTTACCTCCCATAACGTCCCTTTACCTCCCATAACGTTACTTTACCTCCCCTAACCTTCCCTAACACCTCCTAACATTCCCTTACCTCCCCTAATCTCCCCTAACATCCCTTAACATACCCTAACGTCCCAAAATCTTCCATAACGTCCCTTAACCTCACACTCTGTGGCTGCACCCCTTTCAAAGACCATAACTTGCTCTTCCACGCATTTACTTTCAGATTCCATTTTTCACACACTGTTCCAAATATATTTAACAGACCCTGCAACTCCCATTCACTATCGCTCATCAGAAGTGGATCATCGGCAAACAGCAGTACAGGCAACTTCCACTCGTTTCCTTCCCTTATCAGCAGTACACCAAAATACACTGCTCTTCCTTGTATTTCTTTCATGACTCCATCCATATATATATATATATATATTGAACAACCATGGGGACATCACACACCCTTGCTTTAACCCATCATTCAGATCAAAGAACTCGCTCTGTTCATTCTCCACACGCACCCACCGACGCCTTTGCACCCTCATGCATGCTCTTCACTGCTTTCAGCAACTTGACATCTACTCTGTATTTTCACAGTACTTTATTGCTGTTGGCTATATTTTATTTGAGCATATTCGAGCAAAGAGTTTTTAGTGTACCGCATACACTGAAAACTAAAAATGTCGCCTCCCCAGATCCCTTTCAGACTAACAAACACCCTCCAGACTTTCTCAAACTAAATACAGTATACATGTTTTGGTAGAAGAGTGCCCAGGTTGAAGGCCGATTTCTCCTAGATTACAGGCTCGCTATCACTCGACCAGAAAATATTGACCCCTTAATGGCGTGAAGCATCATGTAATCACCAAACTATTGATGTGAAACGTCTTATAATCTCTAAACTAATTGAGTGAAACAGGTTGGATCCCAAAAACACTCCCATCCCATCCAGATAGGGTTAAATGGACACCCGTAATGCATACACCAGGAAGAGAACTATTAAGGGGAGATGGGTCATTTTTCTGGTCCCTCTTCTTCCTCATGCTTAATTACTCCCATTAGTTTTCAGATTTTAAGACGTGTGGCCCATTAGTTTGGCGATTTTAACACCTTTCGCCCCATTTTGTTGTCAATATATAGACTTTCCGTGTCATTTAAGTGTCAATTTTTTCCAGGTGAGCGATAGCGAGCTTGTAATTTTAGAGGAACCGGCCTTCGGCCGGGACATTTTTCTCTCAAAAAATGTACAAATGTATCTTGAAGGAATGTCTTGGGCAGGTGTTTTTTAAGCTCAATGGAGGTCTAGGGAGGAAACTAAGAACATAATAAAAAGATACATAAATAAACACGTAAATACTCCCATCCCCCCTTAACCCCTTCAGCACCATGACGCCTCTTTACCTTGGATTCTGGCTAAAATTAGATGTTTGTATGCAGTTTAAGGAGGACCTATGATACAAAGAGGGTTGGTTGAGATCGTATGTTACCCCTTTGAGTAGCATAGGTAGATTACAAACTGAAGAAAAATCGTCTAATGGTACCCAGAATATGATGAAATATTTGTAATGGTGGTGAAAGGGTTAATAAAACTCTAAACAAAATCTGTGCCTTATTAGTGTGTGAGAGTGTACAAATCCGTGCGTGTATAACTGACCTGAGGCAGTCCGTGAATCCCTCCACAGCGTACTTGGACATAACGTACGGGGACCTCATCGTGCTGCCCATCCGTCCGTACATGCTGGCCATGTTCACCACACGACCTGAGAATCAAGGACAGTCAGAAGATAAAATACCCGACTTGAACATCAAGGATAGTAATGAAATAAAATTCTACCCATCTTTGGTCTGAGGACATTCAGTCAAATTATACTTAGGCCTATAGGACAAGAAGAGGAAAAAAGACATGGGACAGTGGAAGAGTAAAGTAAGAGGAAGGGAACAAGAAATCAAGGCTATGGACAGATCAAACGTAACCCCCAAGTCATCATTCCCATATCCTCACTATTTGGGAACAGGGCACTCCAGATATTTTTCCCTCCAGCCTTGGTCACTGCGGCCCTTTCATGGCATAGGTCCAGCTGGTGATGGGAGATCCTAGCTAGGAAGGTTAGGTTTTATAGGAAGGTTAATATAATTACCAAGTAACAGTTGATTAGTCGCTGGTGTGACAAGTGAGGGGAGCCAGAGTGACTGTTAACCCATTATTATGATGCAGTTGTTAGGTGTTCATGCTTTCAATAACCTTGGTTTTTTACATACCGTATAATAAAGGTTGGAAGGAAATTTAGTCCTTAAACAATATTTGGATGTTTTCTGAACTTCATCTCTGTGTTTGCCCATGGGAGGATACCTTGGAGTCTGCATGGTTCCCACGGATTGTCCCTTGATGGAGCAAAGTAAGTAGGCGAAGTATTCTCTTATAGAGATAACTTGCAGGCACACATAGATAAATAGCTAGACAGACAAACTGATAAACATTTGGAAAAATATTTATTCAGTTATGAAAACAAAGACAACTTGCGTTACAAATGGTACTGAAGAGTGAGGACAACGGTACCTTTAGCTTTCCTGACCATGGGTAGGAAGGCCCTGGTGGTGGTAACGGTGCCCAGGGCGTTGACCTCCAGCAGCCTCCGGTAGGTGGACTCTGGCACCCACTCCACCTCTCCGAAGGTCGAGATGCCGGCATTATTCACTAGGCCCCATAGTACCTCTGGAATAGTAGAAACTTGTTAATAGAAGCTCATAATAGTGGACAGTAATAGTATTGTTGTATCGATGGCTGGCAAATGGATTTGCAGGAAGTTCTTAAAAGTATCTAATTATTGTAGTTGACGATGCAGTTTTTAATGCAATGCACTCCCTTGATTGACAGGGCTAGGGCGCACCCTCGTTACAGGGACTATACTGGACATTAGCCACGAACCAACGCTAGACCTAAGCGTCCAATTTCTTGACGTCTACCAGCGGCATGGAGTGGGATCGAACTGCAGACCCTTCGATCAGCAGTCAGACGCGCTACAGACCATGCCAGTAGTATTAGTATTGTTTTATCGCGGACTCGCAAAGAAGCTTGTATGTACACTCGGATACCATAGTCGCTAGCCCACTCATAAGAATTTGTGGACCCTCTATATATGTCTTTATGCAATTATAACTATCTGGATTGATGTTTTAATATAACTTGCTTTTCAATAAATAGTATTATATAGTTTTGTAGTTGATTTATAGAGTATTAGACTGATTTACTCGTTTCCAGAGATATACTTCCATAATCAGAAATAGGTGAATTCCACTAATATTTATGAGTGGGCTAGAGACTATGGTATCCGACTGTACTTTGTATCAGTCTCTCGTAAGCCATCTTGAGACCTCATTCCACCTCCCTGAAGGTCAAGATGCCTGCATTGTTCACCATGCTCCATAGCACCTCCGCAATAGTAGGAAGTTGTTCCCCAAGCTGCCTGGCCGAACAGCCCCAAGGCCCCGAGCAATTCCAAGGCCATAACCGAGCGCCCCCACAGAACCCCCCCTGCCGACCACAACAAAGCCTGGGTGACCGAAGCCACTCCATGGCGGGGAGCCGAGGAGGGTGCGGAAACGCCCGGGAAACCAAAGCCCCACCCAGGGCCCTGTGCCCCTCAGCAATTATGAAGAGAAAGTTGAGGGGCAAGGGGAAAATGTGACGCTTTGGCTTCCAATCTTGGTAGATTGGGAAGTCAATCCACGGAAAAGATGCCGTCACCCGAGATCCAGAAAATATATAAGCTAAAGGAACAGTCAGAGGAAGTTGTGGATAGTACCTCAAGGCCATAACCAAGCGCCTCCATAGAATCCTCCCAGCTTTACCACTAAGAAAGCCCAGGTGACCGAAGCCGGTCCCAGGCGAGGGACTGAGTAATAGCATTGTTGTATCACTAGCTGGCAAAGAAGTTTATATGTATATATTGTCAGTGTCTTGAAAGCTGTTTTGATATCTCACTCCACCACCCTGAAAATCAAAATGCGAACGTTGTTATCCACACTCCAAAGAACCTCTGACATAGTAGTAAATTATTTATTGTAGTTCATGATAATCGGTAGTAGATGTCAGTCAACAAAAATTTGTATTTCTGATTGACAAGAAATGTCTTCTATGAGCCCTTTCATGAATGTATTGAAATACCTTGACAGTCCAAGTTGTTCATCTTCAGGAAGATATGGTAATTGGTAATCAAAGAAAAACTTGTGAACTGGTACTATGTGTGTGTTCATTTCCCACCACTTTAAGCCTTAACCAATAGTCACTAATGGTCATGCCTTGCATTTCATTGACAGCTATAACGATAAAGTTATATGCTTGGCAAGAGTAACAACTTTGCTATCTCAAAACTCTTGCCCTGTTAGAATAGCAAAGCAAAGACCTGAGTGAAATGGCTAGCCACAACTAGCATGCAGTCATTATTAAATATATATTTATCTACTTATCTATATATCAACCAAAATCCCTCCCTCACAACTCACCTCCATCGGCTAAAAGAGTCTTGACCTCTGCCACAGCGGCCTTGACCTGGTCCAATGACGTAACATTGAGCTGGAGTGCCTTGAGATTGGGGGAAGCCTGGGCACACAGTTTCTGGGCCCCCTTCCCTTCTTTGTCCAAGCATCCGGCAAGCACTTTGAAGCCCTGTGCACAAAATACGAAATTTATGTAAGCTCAGTTCGTTTGGTAAACCCACAGACGTTTGTTCTTGACAACAATAAACACAAGTTTGCCAAGTAAGAACGACTTAATGGTCAAGAAGGATCGTGTGAGGATACATCTTTATTTTGGCAACATGTCATGGGGTTTAATTGCTTGACCAGTGAGACCTGAAAGAAACTGTAAAGCGAATCATCGTCAAAATAATGGCTCATCCACCCATGATATTTAATTTACCAAACCAATGTTACATTTGTAAAAGTTCCCGGTATACAATACAATAATCACATCACAACTACCTTATATTGTACAAAACTATACATAATCAATACATTCTTACACATATAATTCTGCCACATTTCACAAAACTTTAAATATAAAACCCCCACACCAGTAGCATATTTCACATTACTCAATATAAATATTCTATAATCACATCATTGCCAGATTTCACATATCTGTGCAATGTCAACAAACGCAGTGATGCCAGAATTTACAATACTATACCTGAGCAACAATCACACCAGTGCCATAGTTCACAATACTATACCTTAGCAACAATTACACCAGTGCCAGATTTCCCATTTCAATATATCAACAAACACAGCGTTGCCAGATTTCACAATCCAATGCAATTTCAACAATTACAATTATGCCAGATGTAACATACCTATGCAATGTAAACAACCACAGTGATGCCAGATTTCATAAACATATACTGTACCAACAAAACACAGGCTTGCCAGATTGTTCAAAACACGAAAATGTAGGACACAGAGACACATTACTGAACATTTCACCCACACGCTCATATACACACATTCGTATTCGCTTACGGATATGTGTAAGCAAAGTTGTTCAAGCAATCACAAGCATAGACATACATGCACATAAATGACAGAAAGATACACAATGATAAATACACTTGCAAGCACACAAGCACACACACACACACACACACACACCAGATTTGCAGAATCATATCGGAAGCACGAAATCCGAGTAATGGATAACTTTTATATACACACACCTCCGCTAGCAATGCGTTTGTTTATCAGTCTGTGTTTTAGATAAATATATATATAAACTATTGGTAGATGTGAGGATAGAATTATATATACTCCGATAAAAACTAAATATACTAAAAGTTTAATGTGAATTTATCAATATGATTTAAAAATGAGGGAATCAGAATCAGGAAGGGAGAGGGGGGGGGGGGCTAAAATTATGATGGAGTCTCAGATAACAACTAAATATACAATAAACTAAATATGAGGTTATCAATATGATTTAGATGAGAGAGAGAGAGAGAGAGAGAGAGAGAGAGGGGGGGGGGAGGCTGAAGATAATATAAACATAGGAAGGATAGATTAAACCAAAGAACTGGGAGAAGAAAGGGAGATACCGTATGTCAAAGCAAAAGTAGAACAAAGAAGAGAACTTGAGAGAAGATGAAATTAAAAAAAAAGAAAAAAACTAGAAAAAAAAAGTTAAAATTAATTCAAATAAATATATTCTATAGAGCGTGTTCAAATACATATGAGTACTAGAAGCTATAGAGAACTTAAGGTGAGAATCTGTTTATTAGTTATGTTATTCTATATTTTCTCTTCTACATTATTCCCTAGACCTCCATCAACCTTAAAAAAAATACCCCTAAGATCCCCCTTAGAGATAAATTTGTCCATTTTTTGGTAGAAAAAAACCGGCCACAGGCCGGTTCCTCCTAAATTATAGGCTCGCTTTCGCTCGCCATGAAAAAAATCGACAGCTAAATTACATGAAAGGTCTTGAAATTGACAAGCTAATGGCGCGAATGTGTTAACATCTAATATTTAATGGGGCTAACCATGAGGGAGAAAGGGGTCCAGAAAAAAAAAAACTTCAAGAAAGGAGAGTGGCCAAGAGAACTAAAGTAAGAGAAGGCAAGAGAAGAAAGAGAACAAACAAAACAATCGGTCCAACCAGTTTGTCCAGATGCAGGGCGAGGGTGAAGCCGAAGCCTGAGCCACAGCCAGTGATGAGGACAGCCTTGCCCTCCGGAGACACCTGGTGGACACAACAGGAACTAAGTCACTGGATGTAAACAAATGCTACAAGTCTACCACGTGTTTATCCACCTGGTAATGGGGGACAATAAAACGTGTCGTCTGCTGCTCTTTCTAATACACCAAATAGTAATCAGTTTCCATCCAGAGAATCGAAATATATAGATTGAAGTCATCAAAATATCACTCATTTCTATATTCATTAATGTTACAGACCTATTACACTCAAATTCTATTCAGTGCATTGACCAATATACAAAGTTATATTATATGATGAATACAACTGAATATATTGGGCCTAAAGTTATATTAAATGATGAATACAACTGAATATATTGGGCCTAAAGTTATATTATATGATGAATACAACAGAATATATTGGGCCTAAAGTTATATTATATGATGAATACAACTGAATATATTGGGCCTAAAGTTATATTATATGATGAATACAACAGAATATATTGGGCCTAAAGTTATATTATATGATGAATACAACAGAATATATTGGGCCTAAAGTTATATTATATGATGAATACAACTGAATATATTGGGCCTAAAGTTATATTATATGATGAATACAACTGAATATATTGGGCCTAAAGTTATATTATATGATGAATACAACTGAATATATTGGGCCTAAAGTTATATTATATGATGAATACAACTGAATATATTGGGCCTAAAGTTATATTATATGATGAATACAACTGAATATATTGGGCCTAAAGTTATATTATATGATGAATACAACTGAATATATTGGGCCTAAAGTTATATTATATGATGAATACAACTGAATATATTGGGCCTAAAGTTATATTATATGATGAATACAACTGAATATATTGGGCCTAAAGTTATATTATATGATGAATACAACTGAATATATTGGGCCTAAAGTTATATTATATGATGAATACAACTGAATATATTGGGCCTAAAGTTATATTATATGATGAATACAACTGAATATATTGGGCCTAAAGTTATATTATATGATGAATACAACTGAATATATTGGGCCTAAAGTTATATTATATGATGAATACAACTGAATATATTGGGCCTAAAGTTATATTATATGATGAATACAACTGAATATATTGGGCCTAAAGTTATATTATATGATGAATACAACTGAATATATTGGGCCTAAAGTTATATTATATGATGAATACAACTGAATATATTGGGCCTAAAGTTATATTATATGATGAATACAACTGAATATATTGGGCCTAAAGTTATATTATATGATGAATACAACTGAATATATTGGGCCTAAAGTTATATTATATGATGAATACAACTGAATATATTGGGCCTAAAGTTATATTATATGATGAATACAACTGAATATATTGGGCCTAAAGTTATATTATATGATGAATACAACTGAATATATTGGGCCTAAAGTTATATTATATGATGAATACAACTGAATATATTGGGCCTAAAGTTATATTATATGATGAATACAACTGAATATATTGGGCCTAAAGTTATATTATATGATGAATACAACTGAATATATTGGGCCTAAAGTTATATTATATGATGAATACAACTGAATATATTGGGCCTAAAGTTATATTATATGATGAATACAACTGAATATATTGGGCCTAAAGTTATATTATATGATGAATACAACTGAATATATTGGGCCTAAAGTTATATTATATGATGAATACAACTGAATATATTGGGCCTAAAGTTATATTATATGATGAATACAACTGAATATATTGGGCCTAAAGTTATATTATATGATGAATACAACTGAATATATTGGGCCTAAAGTTATATTATATGATGAATACAACTGAATATATTGGGCCTAAAGTTATATTATATGATGAATACAACTGAATATATTGGGCCTAAAGTTATATTATATGATGAATACAACTGAATATATTGGGCCTAAAGTTATATTATATGATGAATACAACTGAATATATTGGGCCTAAAGTTATATTATATGATGAATACAACTGAATATATTGGGCCTAAAGTTATATTATATGATGAATACAACTGAATATATTGGGCCTAAAGTTATATTATATGATGAATACAACTGAATATATTGGGCCTAAAGTTATATTATATGATGAATACAACTGAATATATTGGGCCTAAAGTTATATTATATGATGAATACAACTGAATATATTGGGCCTAAAGTTATATTATATGATGAATACAACAGAATATATTGGGCCTAAAGTTATATTATATGATGAATACAACTGAATATATTGGGCCTAAAGTTATATTATATGATGAATACAACTGAATATATTGGGCCTAAAGTTATATTATATGATGAATACAACAGAATATATTGGGCCTAAAGTTATATTATATGATGAATACAACAGAATATATTGGGCCTAAAGTTATATTATATGATGAATACAACTGAATATATTGGGCCTAAAGTTATATTATATGATGAATACAACTGAATATATTGGGCCTAAAGTTATATTATATGATGAATACAACTGAATATATTGGGCCTAAAGTTATATTATATGATGAATACAACTGAATATATTGGGCCTAAAGTTATATTATATGATGAATACAACTGAATATATTGGGCCTAAAGTTATATTATATGATGAATACAACTGAATATATTGGGCCTAAAGTTATATTATATGATGAATACAACTGAATATATTGGGCCTAAAGTTATATTATATGATGAATACAACTGAATATATTGGGCCTAAAGTTATATTATATGATGAATACAACTGAATATATTGGGCCTAAAGTTATATTATATGATGAATACAACTGAATATATTGGGCCTAAAGTTATATTATATGATGAATACAACTGAATATATTGGGTCTAAAGTTATATTATATGATGAATACAACTGAATATATTGGGCCTAAAGTTATATTATATGATGAATACAACTGAATATATTGGGCCTAAAGTTATATTATATGATGAATACAACTGAATATATTGGGCCTAAAGTTATATTATATGATGAATACAACTGAATATATTGGGCCTAAAGTTATATTATATGATGAATACAACTGAATATATTGGGCCTAAAGTTATATTATATGATGAATACAACTGAATATATTGGGCCTAAAGTTATATTATATGATGAATACAACTGAATACAGTATATTGGGCCTAAAGTTATTTTATATGATGAATACAACTGAATATATTGGGCCTAAAGTTATATTATATGATGAATACAACTGAATATATTGGGCCTAAAGTTATATTATATGATGAATACAACTGAATATATTGGGCCTAAAGTTTCGAATCCTTGCCAAATGTCTCTGTAGGCCTAATCTATTCAGTTGTATTCATCATATAATATAACTTTGTATATTGGGCAATGCACTGAATAGAATTTGAGAGTAATAGGTCTGTAACATTAATGAATATAGAAATGAGTGATATTTTGATGACTTCAATCTATATATTTAGACTCACTGGATGGAAACTGATTACTATTTGGTGTATTAGAAAGAGCAGCAAACGACGTTTTATTGTCCCCCATTATAATGCAAAAAGTATGGACGGTAATGGATAATTATACTGTATTATGAGGGAAGAAGATTATTTGAATGAGTAATGGTTGCTGTTGTGAACAATATTACCACTTAGTATACTATAATACATTCTATAATTATATTTTGCAAGCTTTTAGACAGTTTGTATATGCTTAGATAGGGTTTTAATATGCTTAGATAGGGTTTTTATATGCTTAGATAGGGTTTTAATATGCTTAGATAGGGTTTTAATATGCTTAGATAGAGTTTTTATATGCTTAGATAGGGTTTTAATATGCTTAGATAGGGTTTTAATATGCTTAGATAGGGTTTTAATATGCTTAGATAGGGTTTTAATATGCTTAGATAGGGTTTTTGGTAGTCGGGGAGAAATTTAGATAGATTTTACCCCATTGATTGCTCGACATCCTTCCTAATTTGTTTATATTTGTCTAGTGAATTAGCAATAATGACATATAAAAAGACTTTGTTACTGACTGGGTTAAGGGGAGATATCCACTTGAGGGATTATTTTCTTGGCCCCTTTCTCCCTCATGTTTAGCCCCATTGTTTTTGAGATTTTAAGACGTTTGCCCCATTATTTTGGCGATTGTAAGAACTTTCGCCCCACTTCTGTCAATTTTAAGACCATTTGTGTCATTTAGGTGTCAATTTTATCCTGGCGAGCGATAGCGAGCCTGTAATTTAAGAGGAACCGGCCTTCGGCCGGGAAATTTTTCTACCCAAAAATGTACAAATTTATCTTGAAAGGGACTCAAGGGGGTGTAATTTTAAGCTTGATGGAGGTTTAGGGAACAAACTAAATACCTCCCCTTAAGGAAGTCTGATAACTTCTGTGCTAAACGTACCTTCAACGTAGGAACAAAGAAGATGACCCCAGCAACCAGGGCCCACACAGTGACGAAGAGGGCGGTGGAGGAGCCGCAGGAGCAGAGGCCCACCAGTCGCAGGAGGGAGCAGACCAACCATAGGGCCCCACCAGCCAACAGGGCATCATAACACAGCTCCACACGACCCTCCGGTACCTTCATGGTGTATCTGCTGGGGAAGAGGGAGGAAGTGGTGAAGAAAGAGAGAGAGAGACCACCTTTACGTTGTTTTGTTTGTTGGAGGAAGATGTGTATGAGAGAGATATATTTGCATAGATTTACATAAATTTACATAGATACACTGGTCACACAGACTTTACGATCCAAATGAGGTGGTCAGGATTTAATTCTAGTAGAGATGGCATACCCGATAGAAAAGGAAAGTTGAAGGAAAGGATAGAAAAGAAGAAGAAGAAGAAGAAGAAGAAGAAAGAGAGAGAGAGAGAGAGAGATAACACAAATAATGTACCTGGATTTGTGTTTACGTCCCAGGATACATAGTTGTTGGTTACATTTCATTTTGTACGGTCGAGCTAATAAGTCATGTCCCAGCTGTCATTACGTTTGGCTTGCTCTGTGCTGTATTAATGTCTGCAGATGTTGAATAGGGTAGGTAGTGTAGGAACATGTTTGTATATTTCACTCGATATGAAGCTTAGATATTGCTGATACCAATTATTGATCAAAATATACTTGGTGCCGAGACATCACTTATTAGCGCGACTGTACCTGGGACCAATCATGTGTATCAGTAAAATGTTTGCCGACGCTTTTACAACATTGGTACTCATGGTTTCGGATACAATTTCTGAAGTACTATTGTCTGTTAATTTGGTGCTATGGAAGTGTTCTCAATAAATCATAATTGTATTGTTTGAGGGTCCAGGCCCTAGCCTGACCTTTCCTAGATTATTTGGAATGTTTTAACCCAGCCAATAACGGTGACGCCCTTTTCATTATATTCTGACAACTATTACATTATGTTATTCAGCTTAGGAAGGACCTCTAACAATTAAATAAAAGGCTAAAGACTATCTCAATTAATCTTTTTAGCTTATCCTTTGTAAGCTTCATAACATATTATAAATGCAACTTAAATAAAGATAAACAGACGTCACCAGTACTGAAAGTTACTTAAAATTGGACTTCAGAGGCTATCAACCCTATTGGATTATTAAGCCAGCACACTGTAAGTCAAGAATAACGTCAGAACTGGAGCCTCTCTGCGAGAACTCCAGTCCCTTGGTACTGAAAGGTTTAATCATACCTCCTATACAGTATATTCACAAAGAAACGAAACTAATGAATAGGCGATGACATAAACGTTTTGAATCTAAATCCCGAGGCTTTGAATCAATGAGACGAATTTTATTACCCTGGAATGATCAAATGCTATCTATGTAAATGGGCTTAAAAATATCTCGGCATGGAAAGACCATTACGCTATTAATAGAATCGCCATAAGACCACCACAATGTTAGTTTAATTGAGTTCGCTGGGGATGCTAATATATATATATATATATATATATATATATATATATATATATATATATATATATATATATATATATATTTATTTTTCATTTTATTTTATTTTATTTTTATTTTTTTCGACGGTAAAGTCACCCCTTGCGAATTTCGCAAGGAAGTTGGACCTGTAGACAACGATATTTAGCAGAATTACTAATCAAAATAAAATACCAATATAGAACACATAGAACCAAATTCAACTAACCTAATATTAGCCCCTTGAAGATTATGACGCGTTATAGTAATTTATCCGCGCTATCATTAAGCGATTTTATACAATTTAGGAAGGATCAGTGTTAGTTAAAGGGGTAAAAACTGTCCCCCAAGCACCCCTCTGACTTCCATATACCCTTCTGACTCTGAATAAGATCGTCTAATGATAGCCATCATAAACTATCAAACTGCGTCATAATCCTCAATGGGTTAATCACACGATTGTGTTCAGCTTAGGAGGGACGTCCATCAATTAATAAGGCTACAGACTGTCACAATTAATCCTTTTAGTTACCACAGATCCTTCCTAAGCGGAATAAAATAGTCTAATAGTTGCCAGAATATAAGGACAAGGATATCACCGGTACTGAATGGAATATAAGGACAAGGATATCACCGGTACTGAATGGAATATAAGGACAAAGATATCACCGGTGCTGAATGGAATATAAGGACAAGGATATCACCGGTACTGAATGGAATATAAGGACAAGGATATCACCGGTACTGAATGGAATATAAGGACAAGGATATCACCGGTGCTGAATGGAATATAAGGACAAGGATATCACCGGTACTGAATGGAATATAAGGACAAAGATATCACCAGTGCTGAATGGAATATAAGGACAAAGATATCACCAGTGCTGAATGGAATATAAGGACAAGGGTATCACCGATACTGAATGGAATATAAGGACAAAGATATCACCAGTGCTGAATGGAATATAAGGACAAAGATATCACCGGTGCTGAATGGAATATAAGGACAAGGATATCACCGGTACTGAATGGAATATAAGGACAAAGATATCACCAGTACTGAATGGAATATAAGGACAAGGATATCACCGGTGCTGAATGGAATATAAGGACAAGGATATCACCGGTACTGAATGGAATATAAGGACAAGGATATCACCGGTGCTGAATGGAATATAAGGACAAGGATATCACCGGTGCTGAATGGAATATAAGGACAAGGATATCACCGGTACTGAATGGAATATAAGGACAAAGATATCACCAGTGCTGAATGGAATATAAGGACAAGGATATCACCGGTACTGAATGGATTAACCACTTGCGAGCTTCAGGCTTGAGGATTGTGACGCAATTTGATAGTTTATTCTGGCTATCAATGGGCGATTTTATATAGCTTAGGAAGGATTTGTGGGGACGAAAAGGGTAAATACAATATCAATATCTCTGACTTCCAAATACCCGTCCTAATCTGATTAAAATCGTCTAACAATAGCCAGGAACAGAAAGGAAATGCCTAACGGATTTTGAAAGGATTAAATTGTTCTGTGTATATGTATTTTTGTTATTAACGTAAGTAAAATAGCTTAGATACGTGGAAGGCTCAAACAATGCTGCGGGAGTGTATTGTCTACCGCAGATAATGGAGGTTTCATATCATATTGGCCACGCTCCGAAACAGCAACAACCACCAAAACAGCCACAATAAAAACGGTCGCAACTAAAATGGCCTCACTTCGAAATTATCATATTTAAAATCTCCACAATCAAAATGGCCACCAGCAAAACAGCCCAAACGACCTCAACCGAAATTACCATAATCAAACCCACAAAAAAATAAACATCCACAGCCGAAATGGCTGCAACCAATACGGCCACAATAAAAACGACCACAATCAAAATGACCACAACAAAACTGGTCAAAACTGAAACTACCACAGCCAACACAACCACAACCAAAATGGCCACAACCAAATCGTCCACAATCAAAACGGCCACAACTAAGATGGCCACAGACTAAACTAGCTAGTTAGGCAACCTAACTAATCTCGTTCTCGTAAACTGCGGCAACCTCACCTGTGGCACACTGTTCAAACCCACACAAAAAACGTACCGGTGCTTGGAATCGTCTCAAAATTGGTTGACATAATACAAAGGAAATCAAGCAACAACAGATCCAGTGACCCTTCTAGGTTGCTTGTCCTCCAAAACACTGAGGATCAAGTGTCCAAACAGTGGTTTAGAGTGGGTAAGGGAACATTGGAAAGGGAATTACTGCCCTGGAACTAATGTCCGTGGCAGGATTAGGAAGTTAGTAGGGGACAGATGGGTTAGTAACTGAGGGGGGGATAAAATAAAGTTATTCATTTACAAACGCAGTCAGTCGCGGGTTTGATGCGAGATATTTGTCTAGGCGGAGTTTAAATGAATCAACGGTGATGCAGTCTATAACGTTTCGGGGAAGCCCATTCCACAAGTTGACAACTCGATTGAAGAAGAAATTCTTAGATTCGTGCGAGTTAAAAGATTTACCAATAATTTTGCAACCGTTTCCCCGCGTGTAATTAGATTGGTCGATAGTGAAGTACTTACTACAGTTCATATTGTCGATGCCTTTGATGATTTTGAACACTTGAATTAAGTCGCCTCTTAATCTGCGCTGGGTTAAAGGAAATAGATTTAATTCTCTAAGACGCTCTTCGTATGGTTTGTTCTTTAGGCTAGGTATCATTTTGGTAACTCTACGTTGAACTCGTTCTAGCTTGTTTATATCTTTTTGGTAATAAGGGCACCAGGATTGAACGCAGTATTCCAGAAGAGGGCGGACTAAGGAATTGTAAAGGGTTAGGATAACTTCTTTGGATTTATGCTCAAATGACAGTAGAACACGGAGTTTCTCCATACCATCTCCTCCTATCCTCCCCCTCCACCTACTTCCCCCATGTCCCTCTTCTTTCTCCCTTTACCTGTACTACACCCCCATCCCTTTCTCTACCACATTCCCCCTATCTTAACTACCTTCCCCAACCTCTAATCCTCCTCCCCACATCAATCTACAGTACTACCATCTCTCCCTCACACTCACACTACAGTATGTGCGAGCCAACAGTGTGAGTGAGGGAGCGTCAGTATGTGCGAGCCAACAGTGGAGGGAGGGAGCGTCAGTGTGTGCCTAGACATGTTTTTAAAAGGGTGTCACATGCCGGTAGTCTAGATCCCTCCACTCTCCACAGGTCTGTTTATCGGAATATACTGTATGTTAATTACACTTAATTTCTGGGTAGGCATTCTTCAGATGTGTCTTGTGCTTGAAGCCTATATACATGTGGCACACTAATATTGCTTTATAAGGTAGAAAAAGGCATCAATTTGAGAATCATCCCCTTCATAACACCACCTTTCCCACGCTCGCTCATTGCCGACAGACACGCACCAACAACACACCTGACCACAACCATGCCATAACTACATTGGTTTGGATGGAAAATTATATATGGCAGATGCGGGCATATATTTTGAAGACGTTGATGTACTTTTCAACCCATTTTGCAAGACTCATTTTGATTCTGACTTTGCCGCATGAGGAACGTATGCCTTCCCCACCTTGACACATTTCTTAGGTTAACCAAACCTACCATAACCCAACCTAGTCTAATCTAAAACCTAGGCCGTTTAGAATTTTGGCTGTATGGGCCTGTGGACATTTTGGTTATGGCCGCATGGTTGTGGACATTTTGGAGTGCGGCCGTTTTGTTCTGCCCCCAGTAACGGAGGTAAATATAGACGTCTTCCTATTGAAAGGTTTTAACAAAGGGTTTAACACAGGCGTGAAGAAAGACACCCAAATAATACATTGTTCCCCGTGCAACTTATGGATTGTGCTCTCCAGCCATTCTTCCAGGCCACATCTTCTAAATGAAAGCCACAAAATCCATATATAGAACACCTTGGACGGAGTGCGTGTGTTTTTTTGTTTTTTTTTTTTCTTTTCTTTCTTTCTTGTTTTCTAATGTCTTATTTTTAATTATATTATTACTTTATATGATATATAATGTATATATATATATATTTTGTTTTAACTGGGAGGGGGGAAGGATTTTTTTTTTTTCTACTGAGGGGGGAGGGGATGTTTTTTCTTTCTTTATTTCTTTGCATCTATTATCGGACGGATAATATTGTGTTCATACCAAGAAGGGGTTATATCTAACCGCCCTATTAGCTAACTTCACTTTAAGAGGTTCTTTAACCTTTATTATACGAAATAAGCAAAAACAAATAGTGATCTTTCTTAAAATGAAGGATATTAAGTTCAAAGTCACATATTAACACTCGGTTCGATTCTCTTTGTTCGATATAGTGTTGGTAGCACCCTTTCCCCATGTTTAAGGGGATATTTGTATTTTTGTTTTGTTTTGTTAATTTATTTATTCATCTATCATTATTTCTTTAGTTTCCTCCCAAGACCTCCATGAAGCTTAAACAAAAAATATCCCCAAGACCCACTTCGAGATGAATTTGTGCATTTTTCGGTGGACATATGCCCTTCGGCTGGTTACTCCTAGGTAAAAATTGACACATAAAAGACACGAAACGTCTTAAAATAGCCATACTAATGGAGCGAATGTCTAAGTATCTCAAAACTAATGGAGCTAAACATGAAGGAGAAGGGGGTCCAGAAATCCCACCAATACCCGTAGACTGTTTATTCCAATATATCGTCTTTAACCTGAATACAATTGTTTGTTGGTAGCGAATATAACTGTACTATACCCTGTTCCAAATAAGTAGTCCAGATATCGTGAACCCTAACCCCTGAAACTCTAATAGGGCTGAAGCAAATATGCTGTAAATTTCAACACATATTCCCTGGCCGACTCCTCCCAAATGGTAGAAATATTAGCTCGATTAATCTAGTATTTTTTTTAGTTATGTGGGTAAGTGGTCAAGAGTTTTGGCCTACTGATAATGAATGGACTATAGTAACTGCGCTGTACCATCTGGGTGTAATAAAAACCTATCGCCTCAGGCCGGGTGGAGGCATTATGTAATACCTCATTTTGTTCTTCTCCTTCTTCGCTTACATTATATTTGGGTGAGAGTCTGAATGGATGGGAACCTTAAAGACGCACTCCCATTTTCTGTTGGCCCTTATTTAGATGTTGCAGCGTCTGGTATACACACAAACACACCCATACACACACACACACACACACACACATTTACTTAATTTTGCAGCATCTTCGTAAACTTAATATAATCGACTTATGATAACCAAAATACAATGCAGACATACCTTATGGTACTGACAGGGTAAACCTAACAGAATCGATATACTAATTGCAAACTAGTCTCCCCATACAAGCATCTGAAGAAAAGCATAAAGGACTATTCACACACACACACACACACACACACAATTTATGGAGAGTGCCGAAGGTATCTCTTTAAATTACGTTCTCTATGCGGTCACACGTAGAAGAAACATTATCCTCTTCATAATTTATATGGGTAACTACTACTTTTAACTAACTGTACGTACACCCTCGCTCGCTCATATACACACACACACACACACACACACACACACACACACACACACACACTACCTACCGCATATGGCTGTTATCAAGCAGCATGTTGTCGGGTAGTCAAGTGAAAACCACGCTCATGTGTGAATCTGCTTGACCTGGGTTCGATCCCAGCCAAGGCGGACATATTTAGTGGGTGTGGTAGTACGTCCTAACATGTTTCACATGCTCGCACCCAGTCAGGGAACACCTCGACGACGTATACAGACTAATAACACTCATAACAAAGCCACTCCAACAGCTTCATCTCTCTCCAACACCCCTCCCCTCTCAACACTCTTCGGAAAGTATATACGAGTTGCCGTTGTAAAGGCTTATCTCTCCATACCTTCACTTGACCTGACCTGAGGGATTATGTGGGAAGGATCTATATTGATGGGGGAAGGGTTTATTTAATGGTCCATTGATTTATAAATGTATTTAATATATTTAAAAGTGGCCTACCTCCATCAAGCTTAAGAAAGCATCCCCATGATCCCCCTTCTAGATAAATTTGTACATTTTTGGTAGAAAAATTACCCGGTGAAAGAACGCTATCGCTCGCCAGGAACAAAATTATACCTAATTGGCACAAAAGGTCTGAACATTGATAAGGAAATTGGGCGAACGTCTTAAAATTTCAAAACTAATGGGCTAAACATGAGGGAGAAGGGGTACCATAAAAGCCAACCATCCATCCCCCTTACTCATATAAGTTGATGTTCCCCCAGACAGCTGCTGGCGGAACAGTTACCATAGGGGCGATCATAGAACAGTATGTAATTAGTGTTTGGAGGGAGTCTTCCCACTACTTACGAGTTTGTATCGCCCTTAAATGCCGCCAAGAACCAAGAAGTTTCGAGCTAAAAGGAAGTTGGAATGGCAGACTTAAATATTTAGCAAATTTACCAGGTCAATATGGCTGTCGTGGTATAATATATATATATATATATATATATATATATATATATATATATATATATATATATATATATATATATATATATATTATATATATATAGATATATACCGTATACTGTATATATATATATATATATATATATATATATTATTCAGTACACTTTCTATCCATCATATACTCATATATTTATAATAGTATTGCTAAACATCTACTGTATGTTTACGGCTCCAACTTCCTTATGGAACGAAATTCGCAAGCGGCCGATTACGACAAGGGTGCAATTATTTTACCACTCGCAGTCAACCCGAATATGTACAGTACACAGCTGTAAGACTCACTCCAAATGACTAGTGTATCCAATAATATGATTGGCTATGATGACTGTCCACGTGCAGCCCCCCCTGTTGGCCCACAAACACACAGATTTCGCCATAATTTTTCTTTTCCCCGAAACTCTAATCTATCAGTCTTGTCACCTACTATGATCTACCTTCAGTCTAGTTGCTGAAAGCAGCGCAAAACTGTATTTAAATTGATGCCACAATCAATTTACGGATCAAGAGTTGAAGTTAAACCCCTGTAGATCGTGTCATACCCCCTTTACTCGTTACCTATGGCTCAACTTTCAAACTGTACTTATATATTAACACAATGCATAAGAATGGGGTATGAGACAAACTTATTTGTAAAAAAAAACATTTCAGTATCATAATAGCCTAAACAACACGAACTTAGCCTAACCTAGAAATACTCTACACTGTACTAGTAAATAGGCCTACATTTACAGTAGATGCTTGGGTTATAGTTATATGCTGATATATATATATATATATAGAGAGAGAGAGAGAGCGGCATCCTTGCATACCGGATTTCTTTGGTTACACTCTACATATACATCAAATTCGTTCTAAGGAAGCAATGATACTCCACAAGCACTTCTCATCATGCACACAACATATTCTAGCCGGAATAAACCACCACAGTGAGATACCAGAGGCTGTCAACATAACTACTCTAGTAACTACTCTAGCAACAACGGCCAAGAACAAGGACATAAAACAACAAATACAGGTAGGGGTGGGAGGGGGGCAAGGGGGAGCCACAACCTGTCCTCATCTCACGCGCTCACACACCATCAATTAATAATTCAGTCACTACAAGCTTGCTTGCTTTTTTTTTTTTTTTTTTTTTTTTTTTTTTTTTTTTTTTTAATACAGACCATGTGACAATTAAATGAGGAAACTATAATAACACATCTGAATAATGCCAACCTGACTTATAAACACAAATATGAATGTAACCAGACGACGATGCTGTTGTTTCAGTGGAATAATGGCTCTTTGAGCAGTATGTATCGCCTTACTAGTGGTTGTCCCCTCACAGGATGGGGGGCGCTGCTCAATAAACTCGCCCCTCGGGGCAAAATCAAATCACGGCGCACAGCTGATCACCACACCGCCAGACGTACGATGAACAGTAACAGGAAAATATGTATAGCGTGCGATATTGGATTCAACAAAAGGAGTACAACGTCACAATGTAGTAGTTGTAATGAAACAGTACACGATCGATGTACTTACGTTACTAGCAGAAAAGAAGTGGAATGCGATAAATGTAGGGAAATAGCTATTAAGGGTCCTAAAATCATTTGTGAAATATGTGAATCACTCATAACAAGAAAACAAAGGATCATAAACTGTGTTAAGTGTAAAACTGTAGCTCACATGAAGTGCATCTCTAAGAAGACCAACAGTGAAGAACGGGAATTCCTATGCAACATATGTGCCTTGCATTCATTACCGAATATTAATGTAAATGAACCAATTAGTATTAACAACTCAGAATCCAGCCAGGACACATTCAAAATCAAAGATGAATACAGAGTGTTCACCAACAAAGGGCTCCATCTTATCCACATTAACGCCAGATCAATGTACCATAAATTGTCAGAATTAAACTTGTTAGCTAATAAGGCCAAAGCTTCAATAATTGCAATCACAGAAACCTGGCTGGATTCAAGTATAAACGATGGTGAAATAAACATTCAAGGTTTCAATATGGTTAGGAATGATCGCAATAGGCATGGGGGAGGAGTATGTCTGTATGTAAAAAACAACCTCACACACACAACCAGGACCGACCTCCATGTAGAAAATCACGAAGCTCTGTGGATCGATCTACACCTGCCGAGGACAAGACCCATCACAATTGGGGTATGCTATAGGCCACCAGACGACACAATTCTTGACCAAATTTGAACGAACGTTGTCATCGCTAGACCCTCGGAATGAATCCATCATACTAGGGGATTTTAACCTGTGTTACAAACAACGAAATGATAGGCTTGTACGAGAATATAGGCATATACTGACAATGCACAATCACAAACAACTCATCACAACCCCCACACGTATCTCTGAGAACACTGCCACAATAATAGACCACATAAACTGTAACAGAGAGGACAAAATATCCCAATCAGGGGTTATACAGACTGGGATAAGTGATCACTTCGTCACATATTGCACACGAAAAACCACAAAAATTACCCTAGAGAATCACAAGATTATCAAAACAAGGTCACTCAGAAACTACAATAAAGAAACATTTCTGGACATTTTATGGAATACAGACTGGTCTCCAGTGTTTGAAAGTACAAACGTTAATGACGCATGGGTTGGCTTCAGAACCATCATCACAAACATTCTAGACGAAATAGCTCCTCTGAAAGACATACGAATTAAAGCAAGGTCAGACCCATGGATCAACAATGACATACTACACCATCTGGAACACAGAGACAATCTGTTAAAAAGGCTAGTGAAACATAGACAGGATCAAGGTCTGAAACATGAGTTCAACAGGGCCAGGAATAAACTAAGTAGGAAAATAAAATCAGCGAAAACTAATTATTTTCACAATAAGGCAGAGGAATATCAGAATAACCCAAAGAAACTATGGAGGCACCTAAAAACAACATGCTACAGCAACAAGACAAGGGATTCGTCTAACACTAATATTGCTCTCACCATTAATGATCAGATTTGCCACGATAAACGACAAATTTCAACCTACTTCAACTCCTTCTTCACCTCCATAGCAAACACACTTGCACAGAACCTACCTCAACCTCTCAATAAATACACGACAACAACGGCCACCTTTCGAAATTTCTACAGAGATAAAGACATACACCCAAACACATTTGGATTGCAAAATGTTACACCAAAATACACTTTTGACGAGCTGTCTAACCTAAATGTACATAAAAGCACAGGACCAGACAAAATTCCTGCCAAATTTCTACGAGATGGAGCCATTGGTATAGCAGGCCCCCTAACCCACATCATCAACTTGTCAATTAACACCAACACTGTACCTGCTGAACTGAAGGAAGCTATTGTAACCCCTCTATTCAAGAAAGGAAATAAACTAGAAGTTGGTAACTACAGACCAGTTAGCATATTATGTATTGTATCTAAAATCCTTGAAAGAGCGGTATACACCCAAATTGAACACTACCTCAAACAAAATGATCTATTCTATAAGTTTCAATCAGGTTTCAGATGCATGTACTCGACAGACTCCTGTCTCATCCACTTAACGGATCACATTCGTAAAGAAATGTCTAAAGGTAACTACACCGGTATGGTTCTTCTTGATCTACAAAAAGCGTTTGACACAGTAGACCATGATATCCTATGTAATAAACTACAAGCAATGGGCATAGGATCTGTGAACTGGTTTAAATCTTATCTTAGTGGTAGAACCCAAAGAGTCAACATTGATGATAATATATCTGATCCTATGCCAATTAACTGTGGGGTCCCGCAGGGAAGCATCCTTGGTCCCTTACTCTTTCTCTGTTATGTGAACGACATGGAACTGAGCGTCTCATGTAAATTATTACTGTATGCAGACGACAGCGTGCTCCTGGTTTCAGGAAAAGACCCAATAAGTATTGCCGCTTCACTTTCCAAAGAACTAGAATCATGTAGTGAATGGTTAGTGGACAATAGACTATCTCTTCACCTAGGCAAGACGGAAGCCATCTTATGTGGAACAAAACGCAAACTGAAAGACATTGTGAGCTTCTCGGTCAACTGTAATGATATTCCTATAACAACAGTGTCACAAGTTAAATATCTCGGACTAAAACTGGACGCGAGTTTGTCAGGTGAAACAATTTTGGAATCTATCCTGAGTAAGTGTAGAGCACGTATAAAATACCTGTATAGACAGGTGGGATGCTTGCCCGCGGCGACCAAAAAGACCCTCTGCCAAGCGCTTGTTCAATGTCATTTTGACTATTCTGTGTCATCCTGGTATTCTGCATCATCTAAATCAGCACAGCACAAACTTCAGGTCACTCAAAATAAAATGGTTAGGTTCATGCTGAACCTAGGACCCAGATCACATGTTGGCCAGGAACAACTTCAGTCACTAGGTATGCTCAATGTCGCTGACAGGGCCAAACAAATCAGGCTCACTAATGCCTTCAAAATTTTCTATGACAGAGCTCCAGAGTACCTAAAGAATGATTTTGTTAAAGCAAATGAGAGGAGTGGACATAATACAAGAAACAGGATGTTTAATTTTAAGGTCCCGAGAATCCAAGGACAGGGTAAGCAAACATTCTTCTTCACCGCCATCAAAGACTGGAACGACCTACCCCAGTCAGTCCGTGAAAAGAGAACACTGTATTCCTTCAGACGTAGCCTGAAGGAACACCTGAACCGGACAGCTGCGAGAAGGGAGCACCAAGCTTATGTCTACTACTAAATGCGACATAAGAGATAGACAAACCAAACTGAAATGATTACTGATTACGGATTACTGATATTTACTATAGGATGTAAGGTATCTTAAAATAACCCCCTAGAAATACTTTCTCTAAAGTATCTATTTCTTTATCCTCCCCATTTTTCCCCAGCTAACCTAATCCCACAAGGACCCCAATGGAAATACGCCTAACGGCCTTATTGGGCTATCCTTAGTTGGAATTATGCAAGGCTGGTACATGTGATATTTGTAACAAACTATGTGGTACCAACTCTGTAAATTGCTAACTGAATAAATATTATTATTATTATTATTATTATTATTAAACTAGTCCTACACTGAACCAATAAAGGAAAATTATGATGTCGATAATGATTTTGATGGCATAATTGTAATTCCTGATGTACACAGTTCCAAGAAAAGCTGTAAAAGAAGCAAAACATGTATTTTTAACGATCTAGGAGGCACTATCAACCTGAATTTGGTTCCCGGTTCCTTATTCCTTATTCCTTAATTAAACTCTGGGCTATATCTTCTATATTTTTCGAGGGACGGAATTGAAATATACCTCAAAAGGAAGCTGACACATTCAGCTTTCGAATGCACCCATTAAATGCATTCAAATAACCTCACAACATGTCCATAACAGACTCACAACCATAATACCTCTTAGTTCCTTATTCGCAAAAGTTAATCAATCGGCTATATTTTCTATACTTTTCGAGGGGCGGAATTGAAACATATCTCAAAAGGAAGGCGACACATTCAGCTTTCTAATGCACCAATTACAGTCAATCAAATAACCTCACAACATGCCCACAACCGACTTACAACCATAATGCTCTCAATTTTAAGGAGAAAATAGACACCTTATCATTCTCGGAGCTATATCTTCTATATTTTTCGAGGGGCGGAAAATCAAAAGGAAGCTGATTCATTCAGCTTTCGAATGCATTGATTAACTTTGGCGAATAAGGAACTGAGAGGTATTATGGTTGTGAGTCGGTTGTGGACATGAGGTTATTTGAATGACTGTAATGGGTGCATTCGAAAGTTGAATGTGTCAGCTTCCTTTTGAGATACTGTATGTTTCAATTCTGCCCCTCGGAAAAAAAAAAAATAGAAAATATAGCTCTGAGAAAGATAAGGTGTCTATTTTCTCCTTAAAAATTGAGAGCATTGTGGACATGTGAGGTTATTTGAATGGATGTAATTGGTGCATTCGAAAGCTGAATGTGTCAGCTTCCTTTTGAGATATGTTTCAATTCCGCCCCTCGAAAAATATAAAAGATATAGCCCAGAGTTTAATTTTCGCGAATAAGGAACCGGGAACCAAATTCATAAGAACGTAAGAACATAAGAAAATGGGAGTCTGCAGAAAGCCGATTGGCCTAAGCAAGGCAGATCCCTGTCCCACACAACCCCAATTACAAAGCCCAATTATAGGCTCAACACTCTAATACCCTGAGGATCATCTTACCAAAACGGTTAGAGATTAACGCAGGATTACGGGGGTCTGCAGAGCGCTGATTGGCCCAACCCTGCTGATCCCCCTTCACACCCAACCCTTCTCGTCCATATGCTTATCCAATTTTATCTTAAAGCTCCCTATCGTTTTTAATCCCACTATAGCACTTGGTAGTCCATTCCACCCATCTACAACTCTGTTACCAAACCAATATTTGCCTATATCTTTTCTGAAACGAAATTTATCTAATTTGAAACCATTGGTACGAGTTCTTTCGCTATCACTGAGCTTTAGTACATTTGTCATGTCCCCTTTGTTAATCCCACTAACCCACTTGAACACCTCTATCATATCCCCTCTAACTCTGCGTCTCTCTAACGAATGCAAGCCTAATTTCTTCAACCTTTCTTTATACGGAAGATTTCTAATATTATGGATCATTTTTGTCATTCTACGTTGTACTCTCTCCAATGAATCTATGTCCATTCTGTAATAAGGACACCAAAATTGAACAGCATAATCCATATGGGGTCTCACTAATGACAAGTAAAGTTTTAAGATAACATCAGCAGTTCTGTTACTCACACTCCTTGAGATGAACCCGAGAATCCTGTTTGCCTTGTTTCGAACGCTTATACACTGTTGTCTAGGCTTCAAATCATTGCTAACAAACACACCTAGATCTTTCTCACAATTCGAGTTTTCTAATTCCACATTAGCTAGTTTATATTTAACATTTGTATGCATCTTCCCTATCTTTAATACCTTGCATTTGTCAATGTTAAACTTCATCTGCCAATTTACTGACCATTCGTGTAAGGTATCTAGATCCCTTTGGAGGCACTCTATATCTCTATCTGAATCAATTGTTCTCCCCATTTTGGTATCGTCTGCAAATTTACTTATCCTACTAGTTATACCTAAATCAAGGTCATTTATGTATATAACAAACAACAGAGGACCTAATACAGATCCCTGGGGGACACCACTTTTGACTGCTCCCCATTCTGACTTCGTACCATTTATGCTGACTCTCTGCTTCCTACCAATTAGCCATGACCTAATCCATCCCAACAACGCCCCACCTATTCCATGCGCCTCAACCTTTCTCATCAATCTCTCATGGGGGACTCTGTCGAAAGCTTTACTGAAATCTAAATATATTATATCATATGACTTGTCATATGATATTCATATGGGTATTCAGGTGGATATTCAGGTGGGTGGAGGCCTTTATCAGTCCCCAGTGGCTTCTTGACATCTGTAAGTATACTATGTTAAGTGTATAGCACTGTACTAACCTGATTGAAGCTGTCTGGCGGTGGGACAGTGGCAGGAGGGAAGAATGTGCACTGGTGGAGGTGGTGTTGTTGTTGCTGTGGTGGTGAATTTGCCAGAGTCTACGTCTTGCCACCACACCTTCGAAACAGCTTACCTCTAATATTGTCCGTGGGTAGCGCGTCCCAACTTACTTGATGCAACCTAAATGTCATACAGCATACCTTGCATACCTTTATATTTATTAGCTCAAGAGATGGGTATGTGTTAAACCTTTATGCATGCATCAGTTATAGTGTTAAATTGGCTAATAAAATACAGGAAGTTTAAGAACACAACTGAAAGATAAACAACGAGCGAGATATGCAGCATGGCCCCTAGAGCAGTAAATCAAGGTCGCGAAATTCTCTCAATAGGTGGCTCTGACGTCAGCTGTGTACTCCACCCTCCCTCCTCCCTCCTTTCTCTTGGCTCTCTTCCATCTCCTCCCCAGATTCACTCCACTTCCCACATTCCCTCTCTCATACTCCCTTTCTCTCTTCCAATATCTCTCTCTTTTCCATTCTCCCCTCCCTACAAGCTTCCTCTTACCCTACTCCCTCTTCCACATTCCACCTCCTTCCTCCTCCCTTCTTCCACTCCTCTTTCCACCTTCCACACCCCCTCCCACGGACGCTATACCTCTTACTCCGTTCCCAATGCACTTCAGCTACAACACTCCCCCTCCCCTACTCCCTTCCTCACTCACAACCCCTCTCTCTCTGACACTCTTTCTCTCCTCCACTGTACTTTCCCTCACTAAAATGCCCCAGAACGAGAAGCCCACCACAGAAGCCACGAACGAACACCACACAGAAACACCAAAGGAAAGGTCCACAGAACGAAAGGACCAGCTGACCGAGCCAGCCACTTCAGACAGGCCAAGCCCGCAGGGCTAAGCAGCGCATGGCCGCACCATTTTACCTTTTTCTAAACTGACCATTTTTCCACACCTCACGTACACTAACCCCCTCGTGTCCTACACTCCTAACTACAAAGATGATGAACAGGAATATACATTCATATTAAAAACACCCATGCCCTGTCCCGACGTTGAGCCAATGCCAACACATCAGACAGCCATAATTATATCTATGTATGTTCTTACATCCGAGAAGTAGATGTTATATATTTTAGAAGTTAAAACACCCACGATTGTCCCTAGACCTCGTATATCATTTTCCATGACGAGTATAGATATAGGTAACCCGTGCTCAGTCGCCCCTTGCATTGTTCCTCTAGTAACTAAGTATTAATATTAACATTCCCTAACATCTTGTCTTGCCAGACTAAGCTTCTGAAGACCCATCGCCCCATAAATCTATGTATGCAATCCTTAGGTTAAGTATTTTTATCCGCCATTGTGTTCACCTTTTTCCATTTACTTTCCACAATTGTCATACGTCTTCCCCTTGCCTCCTTCGTATCCACAGCCCACACTACGCCAATTTACTTTGTGTCTTACACCTCTTACCCCAACCAGAGATTGTATAAGATAACCTGGTTACCAATAACTAAGTACCCCTACGAACTGCCGCTGTTGTTGGTATTTATATTTATATTTAATAGAAAACGCAGTTCCCAGGACCAACTAATAGTATCCATAACCCTCGGACTGATCACATAACTCTATCTTTTCCAGACTCATATACCATACCATAGTTGCATTCCCCGGTAGCATATTTTGGCTAACGTATTCTACTGCCTTTTCAAACTTCCATATCAAGTGTAGCCTAATGCCACCCCCACGCCCAGGGACCTTAGGGGCAAAATTTCCCTGTAGCCCTTGAACTCTCCCCCCCTCTCATTAAGAATTCCCGCGCTTCTCGACTCTTGTCCGACCTAGCCTCTCTCTCATACCTCTTGAAGATCCTTGAATTGTCCGTTGCTAACGCTCTCCAACCTTTTATATAATATATACTCCTATCCAGCCTACCTTCACTTAGTAGGCCAGAACAACATTAGAACTTTACTAGCCCCTTGCATGCCATCTATTCTCTTCCAACACATTCACAACCCTGCACCCAATGGTCGTCGGTGCGAGGCTAGCCGCCCCGCCAGTACTAACTTCTATTGCCATACTTCCAGATAAATGTGGCAGAGTTAGCAACCCAGTCTCCACCACATCCAGCAAACCCTACAATTAACAACCAGCCGAGTAAAACCAGCTAGCTAAGGCACCTTCGGTTTTGGTATTAAAGACACCCACATCTGTCTCATACACAGAGGGTTATTACAAACACTGGTGATATGGCAAGCCCCTAGCCACAGCCGCCGGACGACGATCACAGAGAGAGGGCGCCCAGCTCCCCCTTTTTTGCCCACCCGAGGAGGGAGACCCCCACCCCCGCGGAGGTATACCTGGCCCCTGTTTTGACTTTCGAGTCATTGCCAGGTAGCACAGGAATTCTTCCTATCAATGAACTAACCATGAATGACTAACACCTTTACTAACCTCTATTAACTCACAATAAACCATTTACCTTTCTTGCATGCTCTGATCACTAAATTAGCACCTCAGCTATACCATAGAATGAAGATTGAACAATCTAGAGAGACGCTCCTATCACAGCTGTCCCCATCCTCCTCGCAAAGTAGATCCAGTCTCTCTCTCCTAAATACGTCCAGTATAGCCAAAATAGTACCTCTTACTAAGGCTCAGTTATATGAAAATATAAAGGCTTCCTATAGCCCTGTGCCACAACAGTAAATACCATATTACCTAGTCTCCATTTCTATTGAGAGCTCAATTAAGTTCATAAGACTCGAGATCCCTACTGTCTACAGGGTCCAGAACCGAGCCTATAAATCTAACTCCCGCCCCCAGTCAAATCAGTTGAAAGCTAGACACCAACCAGGGGTCACTACCCTGCAGTTAACTTCTAGCTCTGCCCTTGTGTTGTTCCGGAGTGAGATCCCAGAGCCGGCAGACTCCGTGGCAGATTTGGATAGAAGGACCTGCCCACGTATTTAAGAACTTCACACATATGGCCCCCCTGGACGGCCGCGGAACCAGTCGTTAGCCCCCAACATCATGGACGCAAGATAACCAGGACCAGACCCATCAGATACTACCCAAGATTCTCTTTAGCAGTACTACATATTACTGTGCTGTTTTAGAGATTTCACTCATTAATATTTCTACGAAGTGGCTAAGACCTTGCCCAGTGTAATTCATACTTAACCATTCCATTTGGGACGTACTAAGCGATCAGTGCTCTTTAATTAACAGGCGACCTTGACTCTCGTAATTACCTTATTCAGATATTAAAACTCTAGTGATATCTAACGTTCGCCCACTGATTTGCGTTCTATGTATTTCTGAAACAAGGATATAAAACTTAGATCAGTACCCCCTGAGGTTACTAGAATTCCCGTGCTATAAAATACGCGTGTCTAATCTAGTCTGTGAACTACTACTTGTGCACCAGAGCTACCAGTAATAAATCTAACAGTGAATATGAATCTATAAGTAACATTGATGGTCTTCGGTATATAAACCTGTTAAATCAAAGCCAGTGATCAGAAGATTAATACCTGAACGTTGGAAGTGGGAGACTAGGCTCCATCCAGATCCACTTATGCTAGTGTTGTTCGATTCTATTATATTGTCTTACACAAGTATTCTGCAGTGGTATATCAATTAAACGTGATCGTGTAACTTGCTACCATGCGTTTCTTTGTGTTCTCTATTCCTCATATCTTGTATTGTGCATGCAGCCTTATATACCCAGTCAATTAGAACTCACATTACCCAAGTTAAACCTGTAGAAAAACAGGGCATAACATTGGCGGCAGCGGTGGTTCTTGATTCGGATAAAAGGTTGCATTACACTGCAAGTTTGGAACAGTAGAAGCATGGCAACATTGCGAAATCTTCAGCCACTCGCACACATTCCCAAGTATGATGTAACACGTATGATATCACCAGTTACTTAGACATAATAAAGCCAGTATACGATGTGGTATTTCATAATGACCGCGAAAAAATCGCCTGGGCAATTTTGCATATTATACAGTTGGGAGAAGCCGTTTCCCAACTTGTTGATAAGCCTACCTTTAAAGAATTTATCCACCAAATGGTGGCACAGAATACGCCAGAGAGTACCTGGAACCAGTTTCGATCCTTCGTGATCCGGACCTTAGATCCACTTTTGGGTTCCCCCGTCGCCCCCAAAATAATAAAAGTCGACGAGATCAAGTATGAAGGGGATATAAATGTGACCCTCATACAACTCTACAGATACGTGAGGACCACGTATAGCTATGAAGATTACGACCAACAAAATGAACTCTTATTCACCGCTTTGTTAAACATCCTCCCACCCCACATCACCGCCCATCTCGACCCGTATGGCTTATTCGAAGAACATATGCTCTCCATCAGAGAAGAATGTCTACGCAGTTCGATGAATCCCCTATCCAACCCTTCAGCCCCTATCCAAGACTCCGTGCACCCTTCCAAAATGACTTCCGGTGAAAGTCCAACCCCAGTGCACTCTTCCTTGCCTCTATCCTCTCCGACCATCCCTAACTCTTCCCCCACCAACCCTCCGCAGCCCCCCCCAACAAGCCCCGTATTCTAGCTATGCCTACCTATGTAGGCCTACCACAACATATTTTCCCCATGACCCCAGAAATGTTCAGCTATCCCCCCACCAACAAAATTTCCCTTGTGACAGTTTTCCGTCGGTAGCTTGTGACCGTTTTCAGTCGGTAGCTCCCTTCCACCCCCACACAGTTCACACCCCTAGAAAACGTCGAAACCCCACACTCGACTCGCCCTCTCATGTCAAACGAACTCGCCAGTCCCAGATAACCTCTAACCAGACCGAGACTGCCACCAAGAAAATTCCCCAAACTCGTCCTGTTAATGTCAAAAAAACCCACCAACCTCAGATAACCGCTAACCAGACCGTGACTGCCACCAAGAAGATTCCCAAAATTCGTCCTGTTAAAAACCCCAAATCAATACATCAGTCCTCTACCAATAACCCCTGTTCTACACCTAACTCTTCCCCCACCAACCCGCCGCAGTCCCCCCAACAAACCCCGTTTCCTAACTCGCTCACCTCTCACCACCCTGACCCTCCCACACGCGCCGTTAATCCTCCCCTCACGCGTGACGACCTAGGGACCCAACTATGTTCCCCCCCTTCCCCCAGAAATACTCGGCTATTCCCCCACCAACAAAATCTCCCTTGTGACAGTTTTCCGTCAGTAGCTCCCTTCCACCCCCCCACAATTCACACCCCTAATAAACTTCAAAACCCCACACTTGACTCACCCCCTCATGACAGACAAACCCACCAACCCCAGATAACCTCTAAACAAACCGTCACTGCCACCGACACACCCCACCACTCTGATCCTCCCACACGCGCCGTTAATCCTCCCCTCACGCGTGACGACCTAGGGACCCAACCATGTTCCCCCCCTTCCCCCAGAAATACTCAGCTATTCCCCCACCAACAAAATCTCCCTTGTGACAGTTTTCAGTCAGTAGCTCCCTTCCACCCCCCCACAATTCACACCCCAAATAAACTTCAAAACCCCACACTTGACTCACCCCCTCATGACAGACAAACTCACCAACGCCAGATAACCTCTAAGCAAACCGTTACTGCCACCGACACACCCCACCACTCTGATCCTCCCACACGCGCCGTTAATCCCCCCCTCACGCGTGACTCCCACCAAAGTGATTTCCCCCCCCTCATGCGTACCGAACACCTGCTCACCAGTCGGTCCCCCACCATCATGAGCCCAGCTAAACTTTCAACCTCCCCCTCTTCACCGTTACCCCACCCGCCCCAAATTCCCCCCCCAAAGATCCCGCTCGACGAAATACCACTCCCATTCCAATCCGACCACAAAACTTTTTCCACCTTGGCTAAACCCCAAAATACTCTCTCTCTCGCCCCAAACAACATAATCAACCTCTCAACTTCATCCACTCCTCGAAATCCCATCCATGTCTCTCCCGGAAATAAAATCAGTCTAAATTCAACCCCTCTCAAACCACAACCCTGCCTGCCCAGACCCCCCCACCATCTCCCTATCAAATCCCCACACACCAAACTTCCAAACCACCCGATCATAGTAAACACTCAACCTTCAGCCTTACTCACCCTTCCCCAAACCCCACTCACGACCACAACTCTCTACACAATTCAACCCCTCCCCAGCACCAACCTCTTCCGCAACAACAACCCCGACTCGACCTGCCCGTTTCATCTTTAAAACCCCCCTATCACTACCCCCGACCGAAACCACTTAGACCCCCCCCTCCAAAACTGGCCCCGGGCCAGCTCGCCCCCAGACCCACATTCCTAACGACAAGAACTAACGGTATATCCACCCCGCCCTTCCAAAGTGAAAGTGAACCACCCCCCCTATTACCAGACAGCCACCCAGACTAACGGCGACCCTAAATACCCCCCCCCCCCTGATGATGATGAGGATATTATTGTACTAAATTGTTTTGAATGTTTTCAATTCCTAAGCGATTGGGCATGATTCTATAATTTTACATGTTTTCCATATACTGTATATATTATTTTTTTCCCTTAGTCATACTATTTTTCTTGTTACCTACACTTTTCTGACTATCTTTTAAATTTGCTTTATACATTGTTAAACACTTTACCTCTTCTTAATTTCCTGTGTTCTTAATTATCTGTCCTTCTTAAATTTACATGTTTTCCATATACTGTATATATTATTTTTTTCCCTTAGTCATACTACTTTTCTTGTTAACCTACACTTTTCTGACTATGCTTTTTTTTACTTCACCCTTGAGGCTCGAGGACGAGCCTATAATGAAGGAGAGGGAAGTAAAATGCCCCAGAACGAGAAGCCCACCACAGAAGCCACGAACGAACACCACACAGAAACACCAAAGGAAAGGTCCACAGAACGAAAGGACCAGCTGACCGAGCCAGCCACTTCAGACAGGCCAAGCCCGCAGGGCTAAGCAGCTCATGGCCGCACCATTTTACCTTTTTCTAAACTGACCATTTTTCCACACCTCACGTACACTAACCCCCTCGTGTCCTACACTCCTAACTACAAAGATGATGAACAGGAATATACATTCATATTAAAAACACCCATGCCCTGTCCCGACGTTGAGCCAATGCCAACACATCAGACAGCCATAATTATATCTATGTATGTTCTTACATCCGAGAAGTAGATGTTATATATTTTAGAAGTTAAAACACCCACGATTGTCCCTAGACCTCGTATATCATTTTCCATGACGAGTATAGATATAGGTAACCCGTGCTCAGTCGCCCCTTGCATTGTTCCTCTAGTAACTAAGTATTAATATTAACATTCCCTAACATCTTGTCTTGCCAGACTAAGCTTCTGAAGACCCATCGCCCCATAAATCTATGTATGCAATCCTTAGGTTAAGTATTTTTATCCGCCATTGTGTTCACCTTTTTCCATTTACTTTCCACAATTGTCATAAGTCTTCCCCTTGCCTCCTTCGTATCCACAGCCCACACTACGCCAATTTACTTCGTGTCTTACACCTCTTACCCCAACCAGAGATTGTATAAGATAACCTGGTTACCAATAACTAAGTACCCCTACGAACTGCCGCTGTTGTTGGTATTTATATTTATATTTAATAGAAAACGCAGTTCCCAGGACCAACTAATAGTATCCATAACCCTCGGACTGATCACATAACTCTATCTTTTCCAGACTCATATACCATACCATAGTTGCATTCCCCGGTAGCATATTTTGGCTAACGTATTCTACTGCCTTTTCAAACTTCCATATCAAGTGTAGCCTAATGCCACCCCCACGCCCAGGGACCTTAGGGGCAAAATTTCCCTGTAGCCCTTGAACTCTCCCCCCCTCTCATTAAGAATTCCCGCGCTTCTCGACTCTTGTCCGACCTAGCCTCTCTCTCATACCTCTTGAAGATCCTTGAATTGTCCGTTGCTAACGCTCTCCAACCTTTTATATATATACTCCTATCCAGCCTACCTTCACTTAGTAGGCCAGAACAACATTAGAACTTTACTAGCCCCTTGCATGCCATCTATTCTCTTCCAACACATTCACAACCCTGCACCCAATGGTCGTCGGTGCGAGGCTAGCCGCCCCGCCAGTACTAACTTCTATTGCCATACTTCCAGATAAATGTGGCAGAGTTAGCAACCCAGTCTCCACCACATCCAGCAAACCCTACAATTAACAACCAGCCGAGTAAAACCAGCTAGCTAAGGCACCTTCGGTTTTGGTATTAAAGACACCCACATCTGTCTCATACACAGAGGGTTATTACAAACACTGGTGATATGGCAAGCCCCTAGCCACAGCCGCCGGACGACGATCACAGAGAGAGGGCGCCCAGCTCCCCCTTTTTTGCCCACCCGAGGAGGGAGACCCCCACCCCCGCGGAGGTATACCTGGCCCCTGTTTTGACTTTCGAGTCATTGCCAGGTAGCACAGGAATTCTTCCTATCAATGAACTAACCATGAATGACTAACACCTTTACTAACCTCTATTAACTCACAATAAACCATTTACCTTTCTTGCATGCTCTGATCACTAAATTAGCACCTCAGCTATACCATAGAATGAAGATTGAACAATCTAGAGAGACGCTCCTATCACAGCTGTCCCCATCCTCCTCGCAAAGTAGATCCAGTCTCTCTCTCCTAAATACGTCCAGTATAGCCAAAATAGTACCTCTTACTAAGGCTCAGTTATATGAAAATATAAAGGCTTCCTATAGCCCTGTGCCACAACAGTAAATACCATATTACCTAGTCTCCATTTCTATTGAGAGCTCAATTAAGTTCATAAGACTCGAGATCCCTACTGTCTACAGGGTCCAGAACCGAGCCTATAAATCTAACTCCCGCCCCCAGTCAAATCAGTTGAAAGCTAGACACCAACCAGGGGTCACTACCCTGCAGTTAACTTCTAGCTCTGCCCTTGTGTTGTTCCGGAGTGAGATCCCAGAGCCGGCAGACTCCGTGGCAGATTTGGATAGAAGGACCTGCCCACGTATTTAAGAACTTCACACATATGGCCCCCCTGGACGGCCGCGGAACCAGTCGTTAGCCCCCAACATCATGGACGCAAGATAACCAGGACCAGACCCATCAGATACTACCCAAGATTCTCTTTAGCAGTACTACATATTACTGTGCTGTTTTAGAGATTTCACTCATTAATATTTCTACGAAGTGGCTAAGACCTTGCCCAGTGTAATTCATACTTAACCATTCCATTTGGGACGTACTAAGCGATCAGTGCTCTTTAATTAACAGGCGACCTTGACTCTCGTAATTACCTTATTCAGATATTAAAACTCTAGTGATATCTAACGTTCGCCCACTGATTTGCGTTCTATGTATTTCTGAAACAAGGATATAAAACTTAGATCAGTACCCCCTGAGGTTACTAGAATTCCCGTGCTATAAAATACGCGTGTCTAATCTAGTCTGTGAACTACTACTTGTGCACCAGAGCTACCAGTAATAAATCTAACAGTGAATATGAATCTATAAGTAACATTGATGGTCTTCGGTATATAAACCTGTTAAATCAAAGCCAGTGATCAGAAGATTAATACCTGAACGTTGGAAGTGGGAGACTAGGCTCCATCCAGATCCACTTATGCTAGTGTTGTTCGATTCTATTATATTGTCTTACACAAGTATTCTGCAGTGGTATATCAATAAACGTGATCGTGTAACTTGCTACCATGTGTTTCTTTGTGTTCTCTATTCCTCATATCTTGTATTGTGCATGCAGCCTTATATACCCAGTCAATTAGAACTCACATTACCCAAGTTATACCTGTAGAAAAACAGGGCATAACACTCACTCCCCCCTCTCTCTATTTCCTTTAACCCAGCGCAGATTAAGAGGTGACTTAATTCAAGTTTTCAAAATCATCAAAGGCATCGACAATATGAACTGTAGTAAGTACTTCACTATTGACCAATCTAATTACACGCGGGGAAACGGCTGCAAAATTATCGGTAGGCCTAAATCTTAACTCACGAATCTAAGAATTTCTTCTTCAATCGAGTTGTCAACTTGTGGAATGGGCTTCCCCGAGACGTTATAGACTGCAGCACCGTTGATTCATTTAAACTCCGCCTAGACAAATATCTCGCATCAAACCCGCGACTGACTGCGTTTGTAAATGAATAACTTTATTTTATCCTCCCCTCAGTTACTAACCCATCTGTCCCCTACTAACTTCCTAATCCTGCCACGGACATTAGTTCCCTTTCCAATGTTCCCTTACCCACTCTAAACCACTGTTTGGACACTTGATCCTGTGTTTTGGAGGACAAGCAGCCAAGAAGGGTCACTAGACCTGTTGTTGCTTGATTTCCTTTGTACTCTCGCTCTCATTATCTCATTCTCAGTTCACACACGTACGCGAACAGGCACATGCATTGATTCCACGTTATGTACAGTACAGCGGCTCGCTGGTGTAGTGACTAGCGTCTTGGACTTCCACCCAGAAGACCCGGGTCGCGCCCACGCTCGGCGCATTAAAGATTTTTCACAAGCACTGAGTCTTTACCATCCCTCATGAGCAAGGGGATGGGGTAGTAGTACAGGACCCCAATGGAAATATGCCTAATCGGCCTTATTGGGCTATCCTTAGCTGGCTTAGCATGCGCTAGCTTTAAGAACTATTATTATTATTATTATTATATTATTTGGCTACTCTGTACTCTCTCTCTCTCTGTGCACGTACTCGCACACATTTAACACACTTACATACATTGATTCCACCTCTTTGCCTACCTGCGTTATCTTCTCCTTTCTTCTTCCTCGTTGTTACTCTTCTGCCTCTCTCTCGCATCCAATTATTTATTGCTCCGGAAACTTTCCTTCCTTCACACACCCTCTGCTTTACCTTCAATTCCACACCTCCACTCCTGCGTATGATTCCTACTAGATATTTAATACACTTCACTTGCCCTAGTATTTCCCCATCCAGCCTCACATCCAGATTCACTCTACGAGTATCTCTATTACACACCACCACTTTACTTTTACTGACGTTCACCCTCAGCTTCCTCCTCACACAAACCACACCAAACTCTTTAGCTACTCGCTGCAGCTTCTCCCCAGAATCCGTCACCAACACTGTGTCATCAGCAAACAGCAACTGATTCAACTCCCAATCTCTACCTCTCCCTCCTATTACTCAGTTTTTTTCCAGCTGATTGTAGTTTGCTATCTCTCCATCCTAATTACTGGGCTATTATCGTGATTTTGTAGCGAAATCTGTTGTTAATTATGAAAACTTGGCAATAATAAGACGCACAGACATAGCAGTTTCATATTTTTCCTGTACGAATCGAGAAATCAGCTGGTAAAGGATTCAACTTACCATCAGCTGGAAAACAAAATAGAAAATACCAAACCCAATCCTCCACCCATAGCTCTCACTTTCACCTCCCTCGCCACACCATCCATATAATTATACATTAAACAAACACGGTGACATTACACAACCCTGTCGCAGTGGCATGACAATTATAAGTTATTATTCGTGTTTAACCATATTAACTGTGTAATTTATTATCCATTCAATATGAAGTATTTTATACCAGTGCATTTATGTAATTATAGAAGGTACAGAACATCTTTACCAAAACAATATATCGGGGTTCCAGTGGAGCGTGGGCTGGAAAACCCTACCTTTAACATAAGGACATTTTGGAATATATATATATATATATATATATATATATATATATATATACCCCAATGGAAATACGCCTAACGGCCTTATTGGGCTATCCTTAGTTGGAATTATGCAAGGCTGGTACATGTCATATTTGTAACAAACTATGTGGTACCAACTCTGTAAATTGCTGACTGAATAAATATTATTATTATTATTATTATTATATACTGGTAGGCTATATAGCCACACTGTACTGGGCAATACGGGCAAAACAAAGCTGATGTCACTAGAATATTAATTTAAACCCGTATAATTAGAATAATTATGTATTTTCAAAATGTTATCATTCAAACGAATTATATATTACCCTAATTGATTGGCTATAATCAGAGGATATAAAAGTTACTGTTCTGCTCTCTGTGTATATATGTCACTAAACGGTCTCACATGGAATAATTACTTTCGAATGCTCGGACATGACAGATATAATTTGGGAAATGTATCTACATTGGAGATTCCATTATTGCAATCAAATCCATCTCTAGAATTAATTGCATATCATGGAGTATCAGCTGCCAATGTACAGTCGTGGTCATAAATACTTGAACAACACCCAATGATAAAACACAAGATTATGATCATTAGGGAGAGATTTTTATTTGTGTTAATTTGTATATTTATTTATTATATTATATACAGCCTATGTATTTATTATTTTTACTTTCCTCCCTAGACCTCCATCAAACTCCAAAAAATACCCCCAAGACCCCCTTCGAGATTAATTCAATCTATATCTATAGATATACCATGTACTGTACATTTGGCTAAATAAACAATTTGTATTTATGAATTTAAATTTCAAATTTTGAATATTATTATTATTATTCTTTTGCTTCATTTTCTATTCCGCCTTTCTTCTTCTTCTCCTAGCTAGGTGAAGGGATTGAGGGATAAGCCTTTACAACGACACCTCGTATCTACATTCTACTTTTCCTATTTTTCTGAAGAGTGTAGAGAGGGGAGAAGGGGTGTTGGAGAGAGAGGAAGCTGTTGGAGTGGTTTTGTTATGTGTGTTATTAGTCTGTATACGTCGTCGAGGTGTTCCCCGACTGGATGCAAGCATGTGAAACACGCTAGGACGTACTACAACACCCACTAAATGTCCACCTGGGCTGGGATCGAACTCAGGTCAAGCAGATTCACACGTGAGCGTGCTCACCACTCGACCGCAACGGCTCTCTTCTACTTCTTCTTCTTCTTCTCATTCTTCTTTTTCTTATAACCCGGACTGCCACATGTGTTTGTTAATTTCATTAATCCAGTTTAGGAGTAAAGTTGGTTAGTGGACAAAACATAATAATCTTCTTTTTATTATAATATTCTTCTTATTCTCCTTCCTTTCTTTTATTATGTTCTTCTTCGTTCTTCTTCTTCCTCTTCTTCTTCTTCTTCCTTTTAATTTTATCTTCCTCCTTTCCGTCCTCTTCCTCTACTCCTCCACATCATCCTGGCGACGACCACAGCTGGCCTAAAAGTTTAATGTCTTCCTTAATATTTTTAATAGTTCAAAGGCCTCGCTCTTGCTCGCTCTCTCTCTCTCTCTCTCTCTCTCTCTCTCTCTCTCTCACAGACTCATTCACTCACTCTCACTCTATCTATCTATCTCTCCCTCTCATTCTCACTCTCTCTCTCACTTCATCTCAATGTTTAAAATTGTACGAAAAGAGTAGGCTACCATTTATGCATTGCTCGAATAAGTATCCTTATTCTAAATTATTATACATTTGTTTCACAAAACCAAACAGAAAAGTCTAAAAATATCTAGGATCTATCTATCTATCTATATGCTCAGGCCCAATCCCCATTTTGGGAGTAGCCGACTCAAGACAGAGCAAGAACAGGGAAAACACAAAAACATCATAAAACAAAAAATAAACACAGATAAAAAACACAAACTCTCACACATCCAGGTCACCCAGGAGAAGACCCAGAGACCAGGGTTACCAAGGTCGCTCCAGCACTCCCCCGGCCCCTGACCACCCGGAGAGGTTCCGATCTCGGCAGGCAGACATGCAGCGGAGCCAAAGCCACAAGCCCTCCCACCACACTTCCAGGCACACCCTTCATATTAATCGTCTCCCCGGGCCAGGCGCCTGATGGACTATTATCTAGTCCAACTTGCGCCCGACCCCTTACTCCAAATGACCACGTGTTCACTCAACTATTCACAAGCATTCTCCATTCACTCTTGTCCACCACCACTTCCCCTGCCTGATCTATAGTCATTCCTCTATCATCCAAAGCCTTTCTTACACAGTCTCTCCATCTCAATGGGGGTCTTCCTGCCCTTCTATCTCCCCTTGTATCTGACTCACATATTCTCTTTGTAAGCCTTTCATCTCCCATTCGTTCAACATGACCATACCAGCTCAGCACCCTTCTGTCCACTCTGGCTGACAAATGTTCCTGCTGCCCCACTCTCCTACGTATCTCTTCATTCCTCAATCTGTCTCTACGAGTAACTCCACACATACTCCTCAAGCAGCTCATCTCCATCACATCCAGCCCTCTTTTCTCCTTTTTCTTCAGAGCCCATGTCTCAGCCCCATACATCACTGTTGGCACAACAATTCCTTGATACAGTGCACTTTTTACTTTCACTCCGAGATTTCTCGTCTTCCACATACTTCCCATTGCTCCGAAAACCTTCCTTCCTTCACACACTCTCTGTTTTACCTCCACTTCCATACCTCCACTCCTGCTTATTGTTCCTCCTAGATATTTAAAACATTCTACTTGTTCCAATATTTCCCCATCCAGCCTCACATCTAGATTCACCCTATGCTCTCCCCTATTACACACCATTACTTTACTTTTATTGACGTTCACCTTCAGTTTCCTCCTTCCACAAACCACACCAAACTCTTTGACTACCTGCTGCAGTTTCTCATCAGAATCCGCCACCAATGCTGTGTCATCAGCGAACAGCAACTGATTCAACTCCCAATCTCTACCATTCTTTCCTACTAAACCCAATCCTCTTCCCATAGTTCTCCTTTTCACCTCCCTCACCACACCATCCATAAACATATTAAACAGCCATGGTGACATTACACAACCCTGTCGCAAACCTACCTTTACCTCAAACCATTCACTCAACTCACCATTTCCTACTCTCACACATGCTCTGCTCCCTTCATAAAAACTCTTAACTGCTTCTAACAAATTTCCTCCTATTTCATAAATCCTTAACACCTTCCACATTGCTTCACGGTCCACACGATCATACGCTTTTTCCAAGTCCATAAAAGTCCATAATATCTAGGATACTCTGAATAATCAGTTTACCATAATGTAAAAAAAGTGTCAGATACAACATAATTTAAGCATTTTAGTCTTTAAAAAAAAAAAAAAAAAAAAAAAAAAATCTGTAAATTATATTATATCACCGCTGCAAAACATTAGCGAACTTATTCTTTGGTACACATTGGTTGACTTAGTGTATGGGGTCAGCTTTAATCTTAATTGACAACTGGTCTACTAAAAATCAACGATTAATAAAAAAAATTGCTAACGAAAACAAAAATAATAATTTAATGTACATATATATATATATATATATATATATATATATATATATATATATATATATATAAACACACAGCATATATCTATGGAGCTTAGCCAATTAAAATATATAGTGCAGACAGACTGACAGACAGTTTAGCTTTAAGCAGGCACCTGCTAATGCTGTTAAGGGGAGATATCCACTTGAGGGACTTTTTTGTTGACCCCTTTCTCCCTCATGTTTAGCCCCATTGCTTTTGATAATATAAAACGTTCGCCCCGTTAGTTTGGCGATTTTAAGAACTTTCACTCCATTTTAAGACCTTTCGTGCCATTCAGGTGACGATTTTTTCCTGGCGAGCGATAGCGAGCCTGTAATTTAAGAGGATTCGGCCTTCGGCCGGGAAATTTTTCTACCGAAAAATGTACAAATTTATCTTGAAAGAGGGTCAAGGGGGTGTAAATTCAAGCTTGATAGAAGTCTAGGAAACACACTAAAAACCTCCCCTTAAGGCACTACTGTCCAAGAACATAATTATATATGAACAAGCTAATGGTATCCAAACAATAAAATTACATATACTGGTACTAATACCTGCATTTTGTTTGCTCTATACGCATAGAACAAAATATATATATACGTAGCTGAACTTAACCCTTTGAAGCTCTGACGCGTTTTAGCAGTTTATTTTGGCTATCATTAGACGCTTTTATGTAGCTTAGGAAGGATCTGTGGGTATGAAAAGGGTAAATACTATATCAATCAACGCTTTGACTTCCGTATACCGTTACTAATCTGAATAAAATCGTCTAATAGTAGCCAGAAAACAGAACAGAAACGCGTATTGGAGCTTGAAAGGGTTAAGCGTCAATACATGTACACGCACATAAATACGCAATATCATACTAATAAACATACACATACCTGTACTTATATTTTACTTACCTATTAAATCTTTGACGATTATGACACATTTTAGCAGTTTATTCTGGCTATAATTTTACGATTTTATACAATTAAAATGAATCTGTGGGAATTATAGGTTAAAAGCTATCTTAATTAACCCTCTGCATACCACATCTGAATGAAATCGTCTAATAATAGCCAGAAATCAGAAAAGAAATGCGCCATCGGATAATCTAAAGGTTATTTTTTTTTAGTGTGCTCATAATTCTCGCAATCTTCTTTCTTTTTGTGGAGTTGCTGTCCCCTCTCAAAGCCAGCTCACCTATGCACCGGTGACTTCTCCAGAAACAGCTAGAGATAGATTTAAGAATTAGTTTAGAAATTATGTAGTCGTAGAAAGGATAGTTAAAGACAAAGAATTGAAGTATATAGCTTAAGCAGAACTCTCCTCTCCTTATTTTACCCCCTCCTCCACCCCCCAATATCTTGTTCTCTCCTTACCTTAATTTAACTTTTCCCCTCTCTACTATTTAATCTCATTTTTCTTCCTCCTTAAACGTCCCATATTCCTTCAACTGAGGCATCCATATCTGTTGTTTTTATATTTTTATTTTATTTTGTTATCTGTTTGATTAGTTATATCTATTTCAAGTACGTATGTGGGCTTATGTTATCTCATCAAGGCCTCTTTTAGATACCGGTACCCCTCAGTCTCTCTCTCTCTCTCTGGCTATCTATTTATCTCTTCAAGGCCTCTTTTAGATACCGGTACCCCTCAGTCTCTCTCTCTCTCTCTCTCTCTCTCTCTCTCTCTCTCTCTCTGGCTATCTATTTATCTCTTCAAGGCCTCTTTTAGATACCGGTACCCCTCAGTCTCTCTCTCTCTCTCTCTCTCTCTCTCTCTCTCTCTCTCTCTGGCTATCTATTTATCTCTTCAAGGCCTCTTTTAGATACCGGTACCCCTCAGTCTCTCTCTCTCTCTCTCTCTCTATTTATCTCTTCAAGGCCTCTTTTAGATACCGGTACCCCTCAGTTTCTCTCTCTCTCTCTCTCTCTTTCTCTGGCTATCTATTTATCTATCTGTCAGTCTGTCTGTTTGCCAATCGCTCTTAATCAATCAATCACACAGTCAATTTAAATTTATCTGTCTATATCACTCATCAATAAAACACAAACTCATACACAATTCACAAAATTATTATTAAATACAGATATATAAACACGTAAACCACTCCATATTTTGTTTATCCTTTGCTTAGCTTAATTTGGAAAAACAAACACCTTAACTTGGTTCTCAGTCAAAAAATGGTGGCCCAGAAACTAATCATATGGATCAAGTTCAGGTAAGGGTTCCTTGATAAACAGGGTGTAGTAGTTGGTCAAGGATGAAAGTATACAGTTTTTCGTCTGCTATAGCCACACATAGTTTGTCATGTTGGCAGCCCTGGTAGCCATATCTCAGAGCCCGCCCACCTTATACAGGGTGTTTAAAAACGTTTTCCTGGACTTATTTGTCAGACGGAAATATAAATATATTGCTCTATAATCTTTGACGTGAATATCACTTCGGAGATATTAAACACTTAATGTTATTGATAGATATACAAGAAATGCGAGAGTGAAAACGAAAATCAAAACGTCTACCTATATACGATATTTCAGTGGAATACAGGTCCATTTTCACACGTGGTAATATGTGGCTAATAATGTAGGGTATGGTGATATCAATGTTGCAGTTGGTTTGCAGGTGTTCTGCTGATAAAAAATATAAAAAATAATAATAAATAAATAAATAAATAAAAATCACAAGTAAAGCCTCATTATGCTTCGAGGACTGACTCATAAAGCAATGGCGCTCGCAAGATGAGTAAAATTGCTGGGTCATTACCCTATTGAACACACAGGCTTCCTTACGTCCACGTTTAGGAATTAGATTTTTGTGTATCTAAAGTAGACGAATATGGAGTGGCTATAAAAGATATTACGATATACACTTAACATTATAACATTCATAATAAATAATGAGTAGAAAGAGGAATCTAATAATACTTGTTAATTAATAAGTAGGGGATGGTTTGGGCTAGTGGAAAGGCTGTCATGGCTGCCAACATAACAAACCATGTGTGGCTATAGCAGACGAAAAACTGTATACTTTCATCCTTGACCAACTGTACCTTACTTGATATGTGGACGCCATTATGTTCCACATCGCAGTTACCCCTACCATATACTGTATATATATATATATATATATATATATATATATATATATATATATATATATAAAAGAGTGCAGACCAGCTACCTGACTCTGGAGCCAGCCACTCTTGCAATGTTTAAATAACTGAAGATCTACGAAAGTAGAGAAATGCATTTTAACACTTTTATGACAAACATATTTTTGATATAAACGCAACAGTCCGAGCCTTCTAAAATTATACTCGGACGTACTTTTAAAACCCTTATTTTTGCATGCAATATATTTTAGATGCAATTTAAATTTAGCAATAAATTTGTTTAAGCTTTGTGCAGTGAACCTCCCATTTTCTATACACCTTTAGCGTGGAAAACTATATTCGCATATCGTTTACCGCAAGAATCTATAATTTTCATATTTAATATATATATATATATATATATATATATATATATATATATATATATATATATGTGTTCTCTCCACTAATTAACTTTACTCCTAAACTCGATTAATGAAATTAACAAACACATGTGGCAGTCCGGGGATTCGAACCCAGGATATATAACCCTCTTAATGATTAAATCCGATATATAATAGGCGATTCTATTTATACATTTTCCCTAGGTAACTAAATGCCAGACAACAAAGAGGGGAAGTATGGATGGAGACAAAATAACCAAGAACAGAGACAATGAGAGGAGGTGTGGATAAAGCTAGGAAGTAATGCAGAATAGAGAACAGGTAGTGTGGATAAAGCTAGGAAGTAATGCAGAATAGAGAACAAGTAGTGTGGATAAAACTAGGAAGTAATGCAGAATAGAGAACAGGTAGTGTGGATAAAGCTAGGAAGTAATGCAGAATAGAGAACAAGTAGTGTGGATAAAACTAGGAAGTAATGCAGAATAGAGGACAGGTAGTGTGGATAAAGCTAGGAAGTAATGCAGAATAGAGAACAGGTAGTGTGGATAAAGCTAGGAAGTAATGCAGAATAGAGAACAGGTAGTGTGGATAAAACTAGGAAGTAATGTAGAATAGAGAACAGGTAGTGTGGATAAAGCTAGGAAGTAATGCAGAATAGAGAACAAGTAGTGTGGATAAAGCTAGGAAGTAATGCAGAATAGAGAACAAGTAGTGTGGATAAAGCTAGGAAGTAATGCAGAATAGAGAACAGGTAGTGTGGATAAAGCTAGGAAGTAATGCAGAATAGAGAACAGGTAGTGTGGATAAAGCTAGGAAGTAATGCAGAATAGAGAACAAGTAGTGTGGATAAAGCTAGGAAGTAATGCAGAATAGAGAACAAGTAGTGTGGATAAAGCTAGGAAGTAATGCAGAATAGAGAACAGGTAGTGTGGATAAAGCTAGGAAGTAATGCAGAATAGAGAACAGGTAGTGTGGATAAAGCTAGGAAGTAATGCAGAATAGAGAACAGGTAGTGTGGATAAAGCTAGGAAGTAATGCAGAATAGAGAACAAGTAGTGTGGATAAAGCTAGGAAGTAATGCAGAATAGAGAACAAGTAGTGTGGATAAAGCTAGGAAGTAATGCAAAATAGAGAACAGGTAGTGTGGATAAAACTAGGAAGTAATGCAGAATAGAGAACAGGTAGTGTGGATAAAACTAGGAAGTAATGCAGAATAGAGAACAGGTAGTGTGGATAAAGCTAGGAAGTAATGCAGAATAGAGAACAAGTAGTGTGGATAAAGCTAGGAAGTAATGCAGAATAGAGAACAGGTAGTGTGGATAAAGCTAGGAAGTAATGCAGAATAGAGAACAGGTAGTGTGGATAAAGCTAGGAAGTAATGCAGAATAGAGAACAGGTAGTGTGGATAAAGCTAGGAAGTAATGCAGAATAGAGAACAGGTAGTGTGGATAAAGCTAGGAAGTAATGCAGAATAGAGAACAGGTAGTGTGGATAAAACTAGGAAGTAATGCAGAATAGAGAACAGGTAGTGTGGATAAAGCTAGGAAGTAATGCAGAATATAGAACAGGTAGTGTGGATAAAACTAGGAAGTAATGCAGAATAGAGAACAGGTAGTGTGGATAAAACTAGGAAGTAATGCAGAATAGAGAACAGGTAGTGTGGATAAAGCTAGGAAGTAATGCAGAATATAGAACAGGTAGTGTGGATAAAACTAGGAAGTAATGCAGAATAGAGAACAGGTAGTGTGGATAAAACTAGGAAGTAATGCAGAATAGAGAACAGGTAGTGTGGATAAAACTAGGAAGTAATGCAGAATAGAGAACAGGTAGTGTGGATAAAGCTAGGAAGTAATGCAGAATAGAAAACAGGTAGTGTGGATAAAACTAGGAAGTAATGCAGAATAGAGAACAGGTAGTGTGGATAAAGCTAGGAAGTAATGCAGAATAGAAAACAGGTAGTGTGGATAAAACTAGGAAGTAATGCAGAATAGAGAACAGGTAGTGTGGATAAAGCTAGGAAGTAATGCAGAATATAGAACAGGTAGTGTGGATAAAACTAGGAAGTAATGCAGAATAGAGAACAGGTAGTGTGGATAAAACTAGGAAGTAATGCAGAATAGAGAACAGGTAGTGTGGATAAAGCTAGGAAGTAATGCAGAATATAGAACAGGTAGTGTGGATAAAACTAGGAAGTAATGCAGAATAGAGAACAGGTAGTGTGGATAAAACTAGGAAGTAATGTAGAATAGAGAACAGGTAGTGTGGATAAAACTAGGAAGTAATGCAGAATAGAGAACAGGTAGTGTGGATAAAGCTAGGAAGTAATGCAGAATAGAAAACAGGTAGTGTGGATAAAACTAGGAAGTAATGCAGAATAGAGAACAGGTAGTGTGGATAAAGCTAGGAAGTAATGCAGAATATAGAACAGGTAGTGTGGATAAAACTAGGAAGTAATGCAGAATAGAGAACAGGTAGTGTGGATAAAACTAGGAAGTAATGCAGAATAGAGAACAGGTAGTGTGGATAAAACTAGGAAGTAATGCAGAATAGAGAACAGGTAGTGTGGATAAAGCTAGGAAGTAATGCAGAATAGAGAACAGGTAGTAACGCCATTCATTAGTCATCTTAGTTTGGCGATTTTAAGATCTTTCGCCTCATTTCTGTGTTAATATTAAGACTTTTCGTGTCATTTAGGTGTCTATTTTTTCCTGGCGAGCGAAAGCGAGCCTGTATTTTAAGAGGAACGTAATTATTTGCTCATGTATGGATCGTTTAATGATTTTTTTGTTTTTAGTTTCCTCCCTAGACCTCCATCGAGCTAAACAAAACATGCCCCCAAGACCCCCTTTCAAGATAAACTTGTAAAATTTTCGCTATCGCTCGCCAGGAAAATATCGACACCTAAATGACACGAAAAGTCTAATATTGACAAAGAAACGGGACGAAAGGTCTTAAAATCGTCAAACTAATGGGTCAAACGTCATAAAAACTGAAATCTAATGGGGCTAAACATGAGGAAGAAGGGGGACCCGAAAAACGCCCCATCTCCCCTTAACAACACATTCTCATCGCCTGAACGTGCTTATGAATACATGTGTCTGGCTTCTTCCCCCACCGTGTCTACCCGTGCCTCACCTACAGTACACAGTGAATAATCCAACTAACTCTCACAAACTCTTCCTCCTATTAATTTCACTACAGGGAGTAATCCAGCTAACTCTCACAAACGCTTCCTCCTCCTAAACTGTCTTCGTGGTGCAGTGCATAGTGTGTTGATTTTCGGTGTGAGCATCCTAGGTTCGAATCCCCGGACTGCCACAGGTGGTTGTTAATTTCATTCATCGATTTTAGGAGTAGAGTTGGTTGGTGGAGAGAACATAATAATTAATTTCACTACAGAGAGTAATCCAGCTAACTCTCACAAACGCTTCCTCCTATTCATTTCTCTACACTTAAGGGGGGGGGGGGCACTTGTTGCAGTCGGCTTTGCCTTTTGTCTCCTTCATGCACATAGGTAAACAAATATAATGGATTGGCAGATATACGTGGAATGGTCCTTGTAGATACTTAACCCCTTCTGTACCGGCGACGTCTTTTTAATTTGATTTCGGCTACATGTAGACGATTTAATGAAGCTCGAGAAGGATATATGGTTGCTAAAAGGGATTAATTGAAATAGTCTGGAGCCTTTAGATCGATATACGTCCTTTAGATCGATATACGTCCTCCCTTAGCTGAATCAAATTGCTCAAAAATTGCCAGAATATAATTAAAAATACTGGTACTGAATGGGTTAAGGTGATTTTTTTTGTTTCCGTAACCTGTTGATATCAAAGCGTGTCGACCTAGATCAGACGAGTGATAAGAATGATAGGTTGGGGCTCTATTGTGAGAACATTGGGTACACTCTCTAAAAATATAGGTCCTTTTTGGTCGATGTTTTCATATATTTATTATTTTTCTAGTTTCCTCCCTAGACTTCTATCAAACTTTAAAAAAAAACCACCCCCTAGACCCCCTTCCAAGATAAACATATACATTTTTCGGTAGAAAACATTTCCCGGCCGAAGGCCGGTATCTCCTAATACTACAGGCTCGCTATCGCTCGCAACGACAAAAATCGACACCTACACTATATGGCACGAAAGGTCTTAATATTAACAAAGAAATGGGATGAAAGGTCTGAAAATCGCCAAGCTAATGGAACGAACGTCTTAAAATGTGAAAACTGATGGGACTAAACATGAGGAAGAAGGGGGATCAGAAAACCGGCCCCTCCCCCCTTAAGCCAAATCTTCTAATATATCCAACATTATTGCATGTCTCAGTTGCCTTAGCTACGTGTTGTTGTTGTTGTTTTTTACCCAAAATTTAACCCGTTCTGTACCGGCGGCGTCTCTTTAATTCTACGCTAGCTATCTTTAGACGATTGTGTGCAGTTCGAGAAGGATCTGTGATAGTACAAAGAGTTAAGTGAGATAGAACGAAGCCCATCAATAATTGCTGTAGGCCCTTTTGAAACGGAATAAACCCTTATAATTGTAGCAAGAATAATAATAAAAGGACGGCACTGGTACTGAAGGGGTTAAGGGGACAGTGGTTATTTGTTGGGGTCTATTTATATATATATATATATATATATATATATATATATATATATATATATATTGTTTAGTTTCCTCCCTAGATCTCCATCAAACATAAAAAAATCATCCTTTAGATCAACTTTCTAGATTAATTTGTACATTTTTTGGTAGAAAAATGTCACAGCCGAAGGCCTGTTCCTCCACAATTACAGGCTCGCTATCGCTCGCCAGGGAAAAAATCGACACGTAAAGGGTACGAAAGGTCTTAACATTGAAAACAAAATTGGGCGAAAGGGCTTAAAATCGTCAAACTAATGAACTGAACGTCTTAAAATCTGAAAACTAAAGAGGCTAAGCATGAGGGAGAAGGGTGTCTAGAAAAATCAGCCTATTTCCCCTTAACTGGATATCGCACGTCATCTTACAGACAGACGTACGTAGGAGCTTATCAGTAGTAGGTCATTGGAGGGTGATCGTGATAGAGATGGTCGGCCCCGCTATGCCTTAAGAGGGGGGGGGGGGTTTCTGGACCCCCTTCTCCTTCACGTTTAGTCCTAATAGTTTTCAGATTTTACGAAGTTCGGCTCATTCGTTTGGCGATTTTATGACCTTTCGCCCCATTTTTGTGTCAATATTAGGTCCTGTCACGGCCATTTAGGTGTCGCTTTCATCCTGGCGAGCGATAGCGAGCCTGTAATTTTAGGAGTCGGCCTTCGGCGGGACATTTTTCTACCGAAAAATTTACAAAATTATCTCGAAGGGTGGTATAGGGAATGTTTGTTTTTTAATTTTAAGATTGATGGAAGTCTAGGGAGGAAACTAAAATATAAGTAATTAATGTAATTAAATAAATATATATATACCAAAAAATACCGCCTACCCCCTTAGGTACACCATACGGCACTCATTAGAGACGGTAAACTAGGCCTATGGTGCTCGCGAAGGAGTTGAACGGGGATAATATTCTCTCAGCTATATCACACACTATGGCCTGTTCCAAATAAGATGGCCAGGAATCCTGAACTCTATCCTCTGTAACTCAAAAAGGGCTAGAGCAAATGGGCTGTAAATGTCCACACCTATTCCCTGGCTGACAATTCCCAAACGGTAGAGATATTAGCTCGATTACTCTAGCCCTTAGTGAGTTATAGAGGTCGACCTACAAAAGTGTTGGCCTAATTATTTGGAACAGAGTATAGCAACACACACACACACACACACACACACACACACACACACACACACACACACACACACACTAATCCAGTAAGTGGCACAGGGATTATTGTGGAAATCGTGTTACTCATCTCAGTGGTAATATTCACTAAAGAGGCCAGCATGGAATAGGGTGTTATTTGACCTAAAACTTATCATCATATTTGTGTTGGTATCTTATGGTGCTGATATATAATTATGTGCAAAGAAAGAAAGAAAGAAAGACAGGAAGACAGACAGACAGACAGACAGACAGAAAGAAAGAAAGGATAGAGAGAGAGAGAGAGAGAGAGATTGATATTCATACACTAACCTCACAGATTGTACGGCCCAAGAGACGTAGAATGTGTGAGAGTGAGAGTGAGTAAGAGACTGTGAGCTAGAGTGTATGAACTTAATGATAATAATTGTCGGTTTCTTGTTCACTTGCAACCGTGAGGCTGAAAATCTACAGAGTTTTTCTTAACCTAGGTACAGTACAATGCTTATTCTATTTTAACTATACGAGGTCACACGCGACCTTTGGCGACCGTGAGGTGCCGAGTTCCCACCATAGTACATAAGCAGATGCACTGGTGAGAAGTGCGTGTAGGCTAACACAGGCCAATAGTTGAGCTGCTTGGCTAGGAAGGGACCACGACACAATCCTCTTCATCGGGATTCTTTAAGATTCTGGGGAATTTTATTTGACCTCGAGGTCAGCGGGTAGCGACCTAGACCACTCGGCTAACCCGTATGTATGTGTGTGTGTGACATGTGTGTGTGTGTGTGTGTGTGTCCGAGTTCCTGTTATCTATATGTGTAGTATTGAAGTGACCCTGAACCACCCTCCTCCACCCATCCATCCTCTCTCTCTCTCTCTCACTCACTCTCTTTAATCTCTCGCATCCCAGTCTCTCACACTACCCCCACCGGTCACTACTCCGTCAAACACCTCTCCTCTCTCTGGTAATTAACCCTTTCATTGCGGAGGTTCTCTTAAGGTGGGTCATCGGCTTCTTTTCTCTTCTCTCCCTCTTTCTTTGGCTTGTATCCATTCGGCCCCATTCAGCCTACTGTTTTAAGACGTTTATCCCCATCCAGGTGTTGTTTTTTTACTGGCTAGCGATAGCGAACGAGCACTGTATGGAGAAATCCGGCTATGCCAGAGAAATTTTTCTATCGAAAAATGTACAAATTTAGCTTGCTGTAAGACAAAAATATATATATGCTGGCTCGCTCCCGCTCGCCAGGAAAATATTGACACCTGGATGGGGGTAAACGTCTTAAAACAGTAGGCTGAATGGGGCTGAATGGATACAAGCCAAAGAGAGAGGGAGAGAAAGAGAAAAAATTAGGTGGGCTCCCTTAACCCTTCCTACCCGGGCGTCCTTGTGGAAGGACACCGCTGCAGAAGGGCAGGTACCCGGGCGTCCTTCTGACAGACAGTAAGCTTGCAAGCCTTGCAAGCTTGATCCGAACGCCGTGCGTCGGACGAATGTAAACAAAGTCGGTCACTTCGTCACCGCACCTCCGAAAACAAGAAGAAGACTCGTTTGTTATTGTACGTCTGTATGTCGTAGTTTCATTAGTGAAAAGATCGTCGTATTGCTAACATCGCCTGAAAATGCTCCACTAAAATCGTCATCACAACTGAACCAGTTGACTTAGAGAGCTCTACTCAATGCCAGTTTACAGATTGGAAACCGCACTACGTTCAGGGATGCGTGGGAAATTTCTAGCAGTTAAAATAACAAAGATACGGTAGCCTAGGCCTAGACGTTTTTCGGCCATTTCGCCCGGGTACGGGCGACCGTCCTTCTAACAGGCAGCCCGGGTCCCGAGGGTTAAGCAGCTGTATTGTGTTAGAACAAATAATATAAACCAACGTATTTTCTTGCTTTGGGAAGTTTATAGATAATCTGAAATATGTTGATTTTTCAAAATAATTTAAGTGAACGTATGGATAACTGAATGTGTAATCAATTATTTAGTAAAATAGTATTATATGTAATACTTATATTATATTGACAAAACCGAAGTAGCAAAAAGGAAAAGAACTCATAGATTTGAAATTGACTATTTGTATAAAAAAACATTTGAATCCTTTGTGAATATTTGTCTTTGAAGGTTATATTATTTAGTACAGTAGTCTTACTGTTTAGTTTAGCAACACCTACCTATGATGAACAGAGTATAACAAACCAACTGGCTTAAGGGGGGTCACCTGTTTTGGTTCTGTCCTTTTCTATCTTTCTCTGGCTTGTATCCATTTGGCCCCATTCAGCCTACTGTTTTAAGACGTTTATCCTCATCCAGGTGTCATTTTTTTACTGGTGAACGGTAGCGAGCCAGCATATTTTTTATTTTTGTTTGACAGTAGGCTAAATTTGTACATTTTTCGATAGAAAAATTTCTCCGGCGAAGCCGGATTTCTTCATATAATGCTGGCTGGCTATCGCTCGCCAGGAAGAAATCGACACCTAGATGGCGATAAACGTCTTAAAATACTTGGCTGAATGGGGCCGAATGGATACAAGCCAGAGAAAGAGAGAAAAAGACAGAAATAACAAAAAGCAGGTCACCCCCTTAACTACCTGTCTAATTAACTGACAGACTGACTAACCAACTATCTAACTATCTAATTAGCTATCTAACTATCTAATCCACCAGCTAACTAATTAACTACATAAACTACCTATCTACTTAACTACTTGATGAGCTGACTTGTGTATGAAGAGGCTCAGTTATCGATAGCAGGGAAGCCATCCTTGTCACCATGATAATAATTCAAGGGGAGGTTTTTAGTTTGCTCCCTAGACTTCCATCAAACTTAAAGAATACCCCCAAGACTCCCATAAAGATATAAATTTGTAGATTTTCCGTTAGGAGAATAAATCGTCCGATGGCCGGGTCCTACTAAATTACAGGCTCGCTTTCGCTCACCAGAACACAAATCGACAGCAAAATGACACGAAAGGCTTTAATTTTGACCAAGAAATGGAGTGAAAGGTCTTAAATAGTCAAACTAATGGGGGGAACGTCTTAAAATCTCAAAACTAATGGGCTAAGCAAGAGGGAGAAGGGGTTCCAGGAAAAACAAGAACCTCCCCTTAAAGTATTGTCTCACAGTGAGGAAGATGGCACGGAATCAGTATTTAGACATAATTTATGAATTAATGGACTTGAGTACTTACATATGCTTAGCTCACAGAATCTCTCTCTCTCTCCCCCCCCCCTCTCTCTCTCTCTCTTTCTCCCTTCTCCCCCTCTCTCTCTTTCTCTCTCTCTTTCTGACACAACAACAACAAGTCACCGTACGCGTGACCAGACATTAATGATTGTTCTAACTCATCGTTCTAACTTTAGGTAGGCCGTTTAAGGGGAGATGGATTGTTTTTCTGGTCCCCCTTCTTCCTCATATTTAGCCCCATTAGTTTTCAAATTATACGACGTTCGGCCCATTAGTTTGGCTACCTTTCGCCCCATTTATGTGTCAATATTAAAGGTGGTGGTGCATGGGTTGAGATAAATATGGAATAATCATCGCCAACCTGCACATAGTTATCTTGCAGAATGCAATAGCACTGAAATAATTATTAACAATGGTATAAAGGATTTTGTGGATCGTCTACACTGGACCTGTGACGTCATAGTGACGTCACAGAAGTATCCTCATCCTGGACTGGATGGTGGACTTACACTTCTATGACATCACAGGTCTAGTGTAGACGATCCACAAAATCCTTTATACCATTGTTAATAATTATTTCAGTGCCATTGCATTCTGCAAGATAACTATGTGCAGGTTGGCGATGATTATTCTATATTTATCTCAACCCATGCACCACCACCTTTAAAACTTTTAGTGTCATTTAGGTGTCGATTTTTACCTGGCGAGCGATAACGAGCCTGTATTTTAAGAGGAACCGGCCTTTGGCCGGAAAAATTTTCTATCGAAAAATGTACACATTTATCTTGAAGGAGAGTCTTGGGGGGGATGTTTTTTAAAGCTTGATGGAGGTCTAAGGAGGAAACTATGAAAGTAATAAAAATATACATTCCTCTCTTACTAACCCTGAACTGGTGCTGACACAAAGGCCAGCCCTTTAGTAAAGAGGGGTAACAAGCTCACAAGACGCAGAACGAAAACGAAACATAACGGATGCCCGGGTCCACCTTCATAGCCTCATCCCCCTGCAGTAATCTCAGCCCCGCCAAACACCACTATCCTCCTGTCCCTAGTGGCCGTGCTAGAATCTACAGGATGACTCAGGAGATGGCAACAAAGGCCTACATCCAGGGAAAGTGGGTGAATGGCAGTGGGGGTGTGTTCGAGGTGTCTGATCCGGCTTCAGGGGAGGAGATTGCGGAGGTGGCTGACTGCACAGTGGCGGATATGAACGTGGCTATTGGTAAGTGTGCATGTGGACATTGCACATGCATAGTTGTAGGTGAGAGACCATGGACAATTTTAAGATGCTTGATTCAGCTTCAAGGAAAGAGATCTTGGAGATGGTAACTACACCGCAGAAGGGAATATGGCTACCGGTATGTCTGTGAGGAGGGAAATAAATAAAAAGCTTTCTCAATGTATCATAAATTGGCTTGGCAGTTATAAGTCTAAGGAACTTAGGAAGTGAGTTGAGGTGTGGGATCATGAGAGGCATATAGTGTTAGTGCAATCTTGGCAAAGCAAGGGACCAAATGGAGAAGGGCATCATAGAAGTGAAGGGCAGGAATCTGGAGATAAAGGAAGTTAAAAAAAAGTATGTCGAGTAAGGGACAACACATCAAAGATGTGGGGTTAGCTTGAGCAATAGGAAAGAAACGGCAATGTCCTCTGATGTAGCATTGCCATATGGAGTTATTTCCATTCATTCATTCATTCATTGGGAACAAAGAGCACGCAATAGAAAGAATAATACAATGTCTGTACCGGATCACTATATCCCGATGATTATTTTCTTACTAATTTCCCCTTCTACCTGCCTCTGAGATACAGCCGATCCAAAGCCCAGTCCCTAAACATAAGAATCTTTACATGAACCGAAATGAATATGGTGCTTTTCTGAGACTGGTCATTGTATCGGCACAACATCAGAATATGTAGCATTTGACCAACAGTTGGGGACTAATGATAATAATACTAGTAATAATGAAAATAATAAATGTTGTGGTAGACTAATAGTATTTGACCATTATATTGGTTTAATGCAGTGTGTTATTGTGAGTGAATGGCCTTACGGACCTCTAAAATCATTATTGCAAAGTGGACTATTCGGAATTTCGGAGTGAGCATCCTAGGTTCGAATCCATAGAGTACCACATGTATTCATTGCTTCATTAATTTCATTTATTAGGTGTATTTGTAAGTTAATTGGTGGGTTGGTGATGATATTAATTAATTATGTAAATAAACCTGTAAGATAATTAAATCCCATCAAGTGTTTACAAAGTACTTATAATCGTGGACAGGAATATCTATGCAATATTTGGAGGAACAAATTCAATACACTGATTTAGTATTATGAAAGCCTGCATGCTTGGGTAACAAATTTTAAACTACTGAGTTCAATATTCAGTCTCATTTTATCAGTAGGTGTTAAAGGGGGCATATATATTATTTATATAGGTTTTTTAGTTTCCTCGATAAACCTCCATCAAGCTTTAAAAATTCACCCCCTAGACCCTCTTTCAAGATAAATTTGTACATATTTCGGTGGAAAAATTTACAGGCTCGCTATCGCTCGCCAGGAAAAAAACGACTCTAAATGGCACAAAAGATCTTAAAATCGCCAAACTACTCAAACGAACGTCTTAAACTCTCAAAACTAATGGGGCTAAACATGAGGGAGAAGGGGGTCTAGAAAAAGCCACTACCCGCCCCTTCAAGTATTGATGACCACGACTGTATTAGCTTCATTAGACCCCAACTATACTAACGCACGGCCCCGACAGATGCCGCGGTAGCTGCGTACGAGAAGTGGCGAAAGACCACGGTGAAGGAGAGAGCGGCCGTACTACTGAAGGTGCGGGACCAACTGCTGAAGGACAAGGACAACATAGCCACCATACTCACCAGAGAGAATGTTAGTAATATACACATCATTATAATTACACTTAGAACTTCTAAAATCTTATTAGGCCGCAGTATAATGGTATAATGTTGCCTTGTTCATTTTCCCATCTTTACTCTTATTCTCCAACTTGGGTGAAACCTACAGAATTATATCCCTTAGTTTACACTGTAATACTCTATATATACCTTTCCACCTGGGATGTACCTTTTCTCAAACTCTTATATAAAAATCTCCTTCAATTTGCATTTCATACAAACTCACCATCTCTAAATAAGCTTCTCCACCTCATTCAGGGTAAACCCAAGGGTGAAGCCGCAGGTGAGGTTGGGTTTGCAGCATCCTTCTTCGAGTGGTTCGCGGAGGAGGCCCGGCGACAGTATGGAGAGACCATCCCAAGTTCTGTGCCCTCCAAGCGGATGATCACTGTCAGAGAGCCAGTTGGTGTCGCTGCCCTCATCACACCGGTAAGCATAGCCCTTGTACAGTTCCTCATGTGATAATGAGAGAGACTTAAGGTTAACTCGACCAAAGAGAGTTGTCTACCTTGCTTAAGAAGAACAAATGCAAAGAAAAATATATACCGTAGGCTATCTCAATAGAGATAGAGCAGAGCATGTGTGAGAGTAGGAAATGGTGAGTTGAGTGAATGGTTTGAGGTAAAGGTAGGTTTGCGACAGGGTTGTGTAATGTCACCATGGCTGTTTAATATGTTTATGGATGGTGTGGTGAGGGAGGTGAAAGGGAGAACTATGGGAAGAGGATTGGGTTTAGTAGGAAAGAATGGTAGAGATTGGGAGTTGAATCAGTTGCTGTTCGCTGATGACACAGCATTGGTGGCGGATTCTGATGAGAAACTGCAGCGGGTAGTCAAAGAGTTTGGTGTGGTTTGTGGAAGGAGGAAACTGAAGGTGAACGTCAATAAAAGTAAAGTAATGGTGTGTAATAGGGGAGAGCATAGGGTGAATCTAGATGTGAGGCTGGATGGGTAAATATTGGAACAAGTAGAGTGTTTTAAATATCTAGGAGGAACGATAAGCAGGAGTGGAGGTATGGAAGTGGAGGTAAAACAGAGAGTGTGTGAAGGAAGGAAGGTTTTCGGAGCAATGGGAAGTATGTGGAAGACGAGAAATCTTGGAGTGAAAGTAAAAAGTGCACTGTATCAAGGAATTGTTGTGCCAACAGTGATGTATGGGGCTGAGACATGGGCTCTGAAGAAAAAGGAGAAAAGAGGGCTGGATGTGATGGAGATGAGCTGCTTGAGGAGTATGTGTGGAGTTACTCGTAGAGACAGATTGAGGAATGAAGAGATACGTAGGAGAGTGGGGCAGCAGGAACATTTGTCAGCCAGAGTGGACAGAAGGGTGCTGAGCTGGTATGGTCATGTTGAACGAATGGGAGATGAAAGGCTTACAAAGAGAATATGTGAGTCAGGTACAAGGGGAGATAGAAGGGCAGGAAGACCCCCATTGAGATGGAGAGACTGTGTAAGAAAGGCTTTGGATGATAGAGGAATGACTATAGATCAGGCAGGGGAAGTGGTGGTGGACAGGAGTGAATGGAGAATGCTTGTGAATAGTTGAGTGAACACGTGGTCATTTGGAGTAAGGGGTCGGGCGCAAGTTGGACTAGATAATAGTCCATCAGGCGCCTGGCCCGGGGAGACGATTAATATGAAGGGTGTGCCTGGAAGTGTGGTGGGAGGGCTTGTGGCTTTGGCTCCGCTGCATGTCTGCCTGCCGAGATCGGAACCTCTCCGGGTGGACAGGGGCCGGGGGAGTGCTGGAGCGACCTTGGTAACCCTGGTCTCTGGGTCTTCTCCTGGGTGACCTGGATGTGTGTGAGTTTGTGTTTTTTATCTGTGTTTATTTTTTGTTTTATGTTGTTTTTGTGTTTTCCCTGTTCTTGCTCTGTCTTGAGTCGGCTACCCCCAAAATGGGGATTGGGCCTGAGCATATAGATAGATAGATAGATCTCAATAGAGTATTTTTTGAAAGAATTAAGCATTCCAACACCTAACTCATCGTGTCCTTCTACAGTGGAACTTCCCCATCGGCATGATTGGGAGGAAAGTGGCTGCTGCTCTGGCCGCTGGGTGTACCTGTGTCATCAAGCCAGCAGAAGACACCCCACTCACTGCTCTCGCATTCGCCAAGGTAGGACCTAGTTTAACTCTCATTACAAGTAAGGTAAAGCACTAGTAGATTTTAGTAATGGATTATAGGACTAGTAAAGATATAGTTAATGTTCTATTAGTTGGCTGTATATTTTCCTAGATCAATAGATATCATTCGACGTTGTAGAACTCAATGCATTTAAAGTTATATTGGTTGAGATGTCCGCCGTGTTATCATTTGGAAGTTCCAGTTAGATACATAGGAAACAAAAGTAAATTCCTTTAATTAAATCTCTTAGTGTCCATATTCTGTCCTTCATTGATTTTATGCCTTTCTGCAACGGCATACATGTTTCAATAGCTCTGCACTGTATGAATTTCTGCCAAATGTATAATAAATGGGATCATGCGAGGAGGTGAGGGACCGTGTGTCAATCTTCTACAGTCCAGATCGTTTCCTTCACTAGATTCATGCCATGTTATATTTATAACTGCCACTATACTTTGATTTTTGTGTACTGCAATAATGTCCGACAGATGTTGAATATAGAGAGGATTTAACTCATGACTACCCTGGTGTACTAATGTCAGGTTTATGAACAAGTTGGTGATGAACGTGGTACCATATTCCAAGACTCGGGTGCAGGAGGTGGGGCCTGCATTATTCCAGTCTCCATAAGTTCAAACCCTCTGCTTCACTGTTTCCTTGTTGTACTACTGATTATCTTATTATTACTTTATTATTATCTGGCAGGTGCTGAATATGGTTGGAGGGAGGGGGGGGGGGGGGGGGAGTACGAGAGGACGGGGGAATTGTCATGTTAATTACCCAAAGTCCAGACCCTCACCATCACTGGCTCTACATTACAGCTGCCATAATATTTTAATATCTCTCTCTCTCTCTCTTTTTCTCCCTCCACTGTATTGCTGCTAGTCAGATGTTGAGATAAGAGGGGTCACTATTATTATTGTACTGATAGCTTACCTTGGTGTGTTACTGTCAGGCGTGTGAACATGCTGGTGTGCCGGCCGGGGTGGTGAACGTGGTGCCGTGTTCCAGGAGTCGGGTACAGGAGGTAGGAGCCGCTCTATGCCAGTCTCCAAAAGTTCAGATCCTCTCCTTCACGGGATCCACGGCTGTTGGCCAGGTAAGGAAGTTGATTTTGGCATTTATGCTCCTTTAACTTTCCATAACACCCTCCCATATATCTAAGTATGGACATAGCTTAATACTAGAAGCTCTACTCAATACATACTCACTTGTCCTAATACCTTCATCATGATTAAATTACTCTGTCAGATACATAAACTTTACACAGTGATATAGCAGGTCTTTCGGAAAGTCCTAGTTCTAGAGTCAATGACTCAATGACGCTGAGTCATAGTCCTATTGAGCGGAATAAGAAGGCTAGTCCACTGTTAAGAACAAACAGGAGTATAAATATATTCTCCCACCAAACCTAAGCAAATAGCCCTTAATAAATCAAACATCGCATCATTATTGTAAGAAACAATTGTTTTGACAAAAAAAAAAAAAAAAAAAAAAAAAAAAAAAAAAACGAATTATATAAATGTTGTATACCCATGTGCATTGTATATATATATATATAATATAATATTAGTTGCTTAGCTGATATCTGTTTGTCAGGTATCTTTCTAAAATTTACAGGGTACTCTCTGTACTAAGCTTATTTGGAAAGGAAGAAGAATAATCAAGGCACTTGAAACAAGTTATATATTGGCCCATTGCATCGTCACATAACATTTATGAAATATTCTCTTTGTGTCCCAGACTGTATAATTATGATTAATATTATTCTCTGCTCAGTGGCTGTACTCTCGCTGCGGCTCCACTATCAAGAAATTGTCGTTGGAACTGGGGGGAGACGCCCCCTTCATCGTATTCCCCACCGCCAAAATGGACCAAGCCGTCAGCGGGGCAATGGCTGCTAAATTCCGCAACACAGGACAGGTATAGTGTTGACAATAATGTTCTGCATAAGGGATTTGTGAACCTATAAATAGTAGCAGTACACTACCTAAAGAGTTCTCAGTTACTTTCAAACAACCAGGTTAAAGGTGATTTATTAGCAAGGGTATTCCAATTAAGCTTACACAGTTTCTTGTACCTCTTTACGTGACTGTCTATTGTTCAAATGATCCAATTATACCTCTGTTGATCTTGATCCACCTACCCATCTAATCAATTTCTAAACCATCTATTACTCAACAGACCTGCGTAACAGCTAACCGAATATTCGTGCACGAGTCCATCCACGACCAGTTTGTGGCTGGGTTTGACGCGGCCATAGCCAAGGAGCTCAAGGTTGGACAAGGACTTGCAACCGGTGTCAACCAGGGACCCATCATTAATCAGAAACAGTTTGACCGGGTGAGTAAAGTACATGGCGTAGTAGGGGGAAAGAGGCATAATATTCTATATTTATGTTAGGTTGCATTTTGTTGTAGCACGTTTCTTTTGTGTCTTAACCCTTTGGAAGCTGTGGTGTAAGCAAAATACCCACTACTCTAAACACAGGTATGGCTGTGTTACTAACCAGATTAGTATAGTTTCCCTTCTCCAGGAATAGAATATAAGGACACAGAAATCTGCAAAGGGCCTACCGGCCCATACAAGGCAGATCCCCCTCACACCCAACCAATATCATTCATATGACCATCCAATTACGCTTGAAACCCTCCACCGTTTCTGAGCTGATTAAAGTACTAGGCAAACTATTCCACAGCAATCATTAGGGTTATGCTTGCCAGCTGAGTTGGCTTGGTGCTAGCCAGGTATCCTCTTCTCAGTGTTTGAACTCAGGCCAGCAAATTTGAAGGCAGTCACACTAGTCACTCTTTATATAATGAAGTAAATATACAATTAACCATATCTAATCTAAATTTGTTTATATATCCTAAAAATAAATTTAAATCCTCACTGACATATTCCACATTCAATAATTAACTAAAAGCACATAAATTCTGCTTTCCACAACAGCTGGATAAGATGGTGCGTGAATCTGTGTCTCAGGGAGCCAAGGTAGTGCGAGGGGGCAGCTCTCCGGGGGGTCTCTTTTACACCCCCACTATCCTGACGGGGGTGACTCCAGATATGCCTGTGGCCCGCGAAGAAATCTTTGGGCCCGTCGCTGCGATCATCAAGTTCAAGACCGAGTCGGAGGTGGTTAGGTTGGCCAATACGACTGAACGAGGACTAGCAGGTTGGTTTGGCTTAGCATAACATAGCATAACATGACTTACGAAACCAAAGATATGTGTAATGAAATATAGCATAGACTCAGAAGTATCTTACTATGCGTTATATCTTATTTCCCCATTTTCCCTGTTCTTCTTCAATTACTTATACTCCAGCAACCTATGTCAAGCGTGGTGGGTGGTAAAGGTGTTGGAGGTAGGAATGGTGAACGCAAACAAGCCCTTTTGTCTCCATATGCATCCTTTCTATACAAAAACTAATCTTCTCTTCCTTCAGGCTACTTCTTCTCCAACGACTTGAGTCAAGTGTGGCGGGTAGCGGAGGCGTTGGAGGTGGGGATGGTGGGGGTGAACGAGCCCTTGGTTTCCACCTGTGAGGCGCCCTTTGGAGGCTTCAAGCTCTCTGGCCTGGGGAAAGAGGGATCCAAACACGGGCTAGACGAGTACTCCAACCTCAAGTACATCTGTTTCGGCAACATTTAGCTCCTGTGATACGATGACAATTTTTGCTTTCCTTCATTCTGGTTAACATTAGACGATTTATGGGAAAGAGAGGTCTACACACGGACAATATGAATATTTCAACCTCAAATAGCCTACATCTGTTTCTGCAACATCTGATAAAGAGTATTTAAGAACGATGGGGGCTTGTAAATACCGGAAAGGAACCATTTGAGTGTATTTGTGAAGAATTAGGTGAATCTGTGGGGATCCGAATGAATATGAAAGATCGAAGAAGGATTGAGGTCGGTGGAGTACATTGGAAACATCTCATGAATACATTTGAGAAGATCGGGGATGGTTTGTAGGCATTGAGTACTTCGAGGGGAATCTGTTGAATGTATTTACGAACAATGGGGGGCGTATGGGAATATTTTAATTGAATTGAAACTATTAAAATGGAGTGTTTAGTATCTAGTTGCATTTAAGGACTTCTTAGTGCAGCTTGGAAGGTCTTAATTAACTTGTGCTATTTGAGCATATGAGTTGACATCTTAATAGAGTTTAGAATGTGGATTTCTGAGTGTATTTGGAAAAATTGTGAATATCTGAGTGGATATATTATGTTATTGGATATACTATGTAATCCGTATTTTGTATAAACAGCAACTGAATAATATCCTGCGAGATACTACACATGATTAATACAAAATGATACATCTAAACTACACATCCTTTATGTAAAACTTAAGCGAACCAAATGCAATAAAATTGTATTAGTTACGTATATTATGTTGTTTTGCTTCCCATACAAGCGTATCTCTCTCTCTCTCTCTAAGCTTGTAACTCTATCTGGTTCTGTATTGTATATAGCTTGTACTTTTCTTAGCAATTGAAAGTTGTAATTTGGACATAGCACCCTCAGCCAATCAGCTTCAAGTAGAGTTCTCTTGCTCAAAGCGTCATAAAACAAACTCACCAGATAAAAACAGATAAATAAATGAATTAATAAATAAATAAATAAATAAAAAGTAAATAAAGACAAAAATAACGGTTATGCTCACAGCTCCGAAATATCCGAGACTTGCTTCACTACTTGCTGCCCCACCCAGAGAAGTCTAGGTAAGCCACCCATGAAATGCCGTTCTCTGATAATAGTAATACAACGATAGAAAACGCAGTATAAACCCTTTCAGTACCGAGACGTCCTTTTCGTTACATGCTGGCACTATTAGACGATTGTATTCAGCTTAGGAAGGACTCTAACAATTAAAAGGCTAAATACTATCTCAATTAATCCTTTTAGCTACCATATATCGTTCCTAAGATCCATAAAATCGTCAAAACGTAGCTGAAATAAAATATAAAAGACGTCACCGGTACTGAAAGTGTTAGTCAAAAATATGCTACAATCGCTTTTCATCAAAAAATGGTGGAGGGGTCTGAAATACATGGATCTGCCATTCAATGTTGACAAATGTCTTGCAAATAAGTAATAAACACAAAATAATACAATATGAGAAATGAAATGTCAACAAATAATAATAACTACGGCAGCTTTTGATAATGACCTGGGGGTTCTAAAATCTCAAAATCTAATTTAAAGATCTCGGATCAATGCACAGCAGCTGCAAACAAGGCTAATAGAGCAATGGGATTCATTAAAGGAAATTTTATGAAATGAAAAATTTAAGGGGAGGTTTTTAGTTTGGTCCCTAGATATCCTTCAAGCTTAAGATTACACCCCCTTGAGCCTCTTTCAAGATAAATTTTTAAATTTTTCGGTAGAAAAAATTCCCGGCTGAAAGCCGGTTCCTCTTAAATTACAGGCTGGCTAAAATGCCCCAGAACGAGAAGCCCACCACAGAAGCCACGAACGAACACCACACAGAAACACCAAAGGAAAGGTCCACAGAACGAAAGGACCAGCTGACCGAGCCAGCCATTTCAGACAGGCCCAAGCCCGCAGGGCTAAGCAGTTCCAGGCTGCACCCATTACCTTTTCTAAACTGACCATTTTCCACACCTCACGTACACTAACCCCCTCGTGTCCTACACCCCTAACTACAAAGATGATGAACAGGAACATACATTCATATTAAAAACACCCATACCCTGTCCCGACGTTGAGCCAATGCCAACACATCAGACAGCCATAATTATATCTATGTATGTTCTTACATCCGAGAAGTAGATGTTATATATCTTAGAAGTTAAAACACCCACGCTTGTCCCTAGACCTCGTATATCATTTTCCATGACGAGTATAGATATATGTAACCCGTGCTCAGTCGCCCCTTGCATTGTTCCTCTAGTAACTAAGTATTAATATTAACATTCCCTAACATCTTGTCTTGCCAGACTAAGCTTCTGAAGACCCATCGCCCCATAAATCTATGTATGCAATCCTTAGGTTAAGTATATTTATCCGCCATTGTGTTCACCTTTTTCCATTTACTTTCCACAATTGTCATACGTCTTCCCCTTGCCTCCTTCGTATCCACAGCCCACACTACGCCAATTTACTTCGTGTCTTACACCTCTTACACCAACCAGAGATTGTATAAGATAACCTGGTTACCAGTATCTGTCATAAGTACCCCGAAACAATAACTAAGTACCCCTACGAACTGCCGCTGTTGTTGGTATTTATATTTAATAGAAAACGCAGTTCCCAGGGCCAACTAATAGTATCCATAACCCTCGGACTGATCACATAACTATCTTTTCCAGACTCATATACCACCCCATAGTTGCATTCCCCGGTAGCATATTTTGGCTAACGTATTCTACTGCCTTTTCAAACTTCCATATCAATTGTAGCCTAATGCCACCCCCACGCCCAGGGACCTTAGGGGCAAAATTTCCCTGTAGCCCTTGAACTCTCCCCCCCCCTCATTAAGACACCCGCGCTTCTCGACTCTTGTCCGACCTAGCCTCTCTCTCATACCTCTTGAAGATCCTTGAATTGTCCGTTGCTAACGCTCTCCAACCTTTTATATATATACTCCTATCCAGCCTACCTTCACTTAGTAGGCCAGAACAACATTAGAACTTTACTAGCCCCTTGCATGCCATCTATTCTCTTACAACACATTCACAACCCTGCACCCAATGGTCGTCGGTGCGAGGCTAGCCGCCCCGCCAGTAACTAACTTCTATTGCCATACTTCCAGATAAATGTGGCAGAGTTAGCAACCCAGTCTCCACCACATCCAGCAAACCCTACAATTAACAACCAGCCGAGTAAAACCAGCTAGCTAAGGCACCTTCAGTTTTGGTATTAAAGACACCCACATCTGTCTCATGCACAGAGGGTTATTACAAACACTGGTGATATGGCAAGCCCCTAGCCACAGCCGCCGGACGACTATCACAGAGAGAGGGCGCCCAGCTCCCCCTTTTTGCCCACCCGAGGAGGGAGACCCCCACCCCCGCGGAGGTATACCTGGCCCCTGTTTTTACTTTCGAGTCATTGCCAGGTAGCACAGGAATTCTTCCTATCAATGAACTAACCATGAATGACTAACACCTTTACTAACCTCTATTAACTCACAATAAACCATTTACCTTTCTTGCATGCTCTGATCACTAAATTAGCACCTCAGCTATACCATAGAATGAAGATTGAACAATCTAGAGAGACACTCCTATCACAGCTGTCCCCATCCTCCTCGCAAAGTAGATCCAGTCTCTCTCCCCTAAATACGTCCAGTATAGCCAAAATAGTACCTCTTACTAAGGCTCAGTTATATGAAAATATAAAGGCTTCCTATAGCCCTGTGCCACAACAGTAAATACCATCTTACCTAGTCCCCATATCTATTGAGAGCTCAATTAAGTCCATAAGACTCGAGATCCCTACTGTCTACAGGGTCCAGAACCGAGCCTATAAATCTAACTCCCGCCCCCAGTCAAATCAGTTGAAAGCTAGACACCAACCAGGGGTCACTACCCTGCATTTAACTTCTAGCTCTGCCCTTGTGTTGTTCCGGAGTGAGATCCCAGAGCCGGCAGACTCCGTGGCAGATTTGGATAGAAGGACCTGCCCACGTATTTAAGAACTTCACACATATGGCCCCCCTGGACGGCCGCGGAACCAGTTGTTAGCCCCCAACATCATGGACGCAAGATAACCAGGACCAGACCCATCAGATACTACCTAAGATTCTCTTTAGCAGTACTACATATTACTGTGCTGTTTAGAGATTTCACTAATTAATATTTCTACGAAGTGGCTAAGACCTTGCCCAGTGTAATTCATTCTTAACCATTCCATTTGGGACGTACTAAGCGATCAGTGCTCTTTAATTAACAGGCGACCTTGACTCTCGTAATTACCTTATTCAGATATTAAAACTCTAGTGATATCTAACGTTCGCCCACTGATTTGCGTTCTATGTATTTCTGAAACAAGGATATAAAACTTAGATCAGTACCCCCTGAGGTTACTAGAATTCCCGTGCTCTAAAATACGCGTGTCTAATCTAGTCTGTGAACTACTACTTGTGCACCAGAGCTACCAATAATAAATCTAACAGTGAATATGAATCTATAAGTAACATTGATGGTCTTCGGTATATAAACCTGTTAAATCAAAGCCAGTGATCAGAAGATTAATACCTGAACGTTGGAAGTGGGAGACTAGGCTCCATCCAGATCCACTTATGCTAGTGTTGTTCGATTCTATTATATTGTCTTACACAAGTATTCTGCAGTGGTATATCAATAAACGTGATCGTGTAACTTGCTACCATGTGTTTCTTTGTGTTCTCTATTCCTCATATCTTGTATTGTGCATGCAGCCTTATATACCCAGTCAATTAGAACTCACATTACCCAAGTTAAACCTGTAGAAAAACAGGGCATAACACTGGCTATCGCTCCCAAGGATAAAATCGACACCTAAATGACACGAAAGGTCTTAAAATTGACAGAAATGGGTTGAAAGTTCTTAAAATGGTCAAAATAATGGGGCAAATGTCTTAAAATTAGAAAAAACAATGGGGCTAAACATGAGGGAAAAAGGAGTCAAGAAAAAAATCCCTCAAGTGGAAATCTCCCCTTAACCCTTCTTTGGCGGCGCGCATCATATGTCGAGTGAAAGAAATTTGGACTATGTGGCGGCTCACAACATAAGTCGTATGGCATTTTCAGCGTAATGTTGCTGAGAGAGAGAGACAAGTGGTGGCAGGAGAGTAGCGAGCGTATGACTGCTCCAGACCACCGCGGTGGACCAACTGACATGAATCCCACCCTCCTCCACCCTCTCACACTCGCTACACAGTGAATTGTGTGGGGAAAGTACCGAATTACATGGTTTTTGCACTCGTGTTGCGCGATTGTTGCAAGAAAACTAGCGGTCATACAAGGATCGTTGGGGTGTCATTGGAAAGCTCTGTTTATGCCCTTTCAGGGATAGATATTATTGGGATGGAATTTATGCTGTACCTAGTACCAGTGCATTACCACAAGCCCACCGAAACGTCAATAAAATACCCTCATTGTTCCCTGATTAAATAGCACTGTATGAATATTCCCATATTCAAAATATGCTATAGGGGTGCAATGCCTGGTGAGTTATCTGCTCAACAGGTGGCGTTGTGTGTGTGTAAGTGTGAGAGTCCGAGTGTAGGTGGTGAGACAGTGAAGCACGGGAACGAGGTGGCTTCAGAGATGGGGTCGTTTCGGGCCATGAGTGAGCACCGTGCCTCATGTGAAGGCAAGATGGCAGGTGCTCGTTGTACTCTACGTGCTTCACATGTCTCACTCCCTAGACTGGAACAAGACCTCACAGGCTTCACTGTTCATTGTAAAGCGGTGAATGTTAAGGCTCTCAGCCTATGCCCGAGAGGAAGTAAGTTGGAATATAGAAAAAAAAAAAAAAAAAAAAAAAAAAGATACTTGTTTTACGCTCTGGGTCTTATTTAGGCATGAAAATGATCACGTAAACAGCCCTATTTTGGGTAAAAACACCCCGCTGGTGGCTACATATTATTTACCGCCTAGGCCGCTCGTTAGGTGTTAAAGCACCATTATGTTGTTGTTGTTCCCCAGGCTATCTGGCCGAACAGCCCCAAGGTCTCGAGCAAGGCCAAGGCCATAAACGAGCGCCCCCACAAAATCCTCCCTGCTTACCACTAACAAAGCCCGGGTGACCGAAGCCACTCCAAGGCAGGGAGCTGAGGAGGGTGCGGAAACGCCCGGGAAACCAAAGCCCCACCCAAGGCCCTGTGCCCCTCAGCAATTATGAAGGGAAAGTTGAGGGGTAAGGGAAAAATGTGATGCTTTGGCTCCCAATCTGCCAACTTCTAGGTTGGCAGTAGGGAGGTCAATCCACGGAAAAGACGCCGCCACTTGAGATCTAGAAGATATATAAGTAAAAGGAACAGTCAGAGTAAGCTATGGGTATGGCAGAGATCGCTCAGTTCTCACTCGGATAGACCAGCTCATCACCACATGACTAGAACCCAATCCTCTCAGCATCAGCTAGGAAAGGCCCTAGAAAGCCGCCTTTGGTGGGGGGATAGCTCCCCTATTTCAACTCCTTTCGGGGTTGGGCACCCGCCCATTATTCAAAAGCATAGTAAGGTTCCATCTTGAATATGGCGTGTAGTTTTGGTTTTAAGGGGAAATGGGCCGACGTTTTTCTGGTCCTCCTTCTTCCTCATGGTTAGCCCCATAAGTTTTCAGATTTTGTGACGTTCGGCCCATTAGTTTGGCGATTTTATGACCTTACGCCCCATTTCTTTGTCAAGAGAAACCGGCCTTTTGCCGGGACATTTTTTCTATCGAAAAATGTACGAATTTATATTGAAGGAGAGTTTTGGGCGGGTGTATTCTTAACTTAAGCTTGATGTAGGTCTAGGGAGGAAGCTAAAAACATAATAAAAAGATACATAAATGAGCAAATAAATACATCCATCACCCCTTAAATTCAACACTCCCATTCAGCACATCTGAAGCCAGGCAAACCACTGGGATTCCTGAGGAGGAATTTACACAACTACACACAAGCCATCAAACATATACCATCTCTGGTTCTGCGAACACTGGAGTACTGTGCTGCAGTCTGGGACCCATGCATACAATCAAACATTAACGCAATTGAACAAATTAACTCAAAGGCAGCCATCTTTATTACACATGTGCAATTGACCACTTGCGAGTTTCTGGCTATAAGGAAGTTGGAGCCGTGAAAATCGATATTATACAGAAATGCAATAATAATGTACGTTTCTGATGGATAAATGGTATGTTGAATTGGGTTTTATGTATTTATATATATATATACTACGACCGTATTTTAGATGTAATTATGTTAAATATCGTTGTCTACAGCGCCAACTTCCTTATAGAACGAAACTCGCAAGTCGGCAATTACACACAAACCCCTGGCAGTGACATCACAACACGTAGTAACTGACAAATATACAATATCGTTGTCTACAGCGCCAACTTCCTTATAGAACGAAACTCGCAAGTCGGCAATTTTTTTTTTTTTTTTTTTCTATGTGATTGAGGGAGGCAAAAGGCATAACTGCCTATAGCGAGTGCCTCCCCCATAGTTGAAAGAGTGACAGGGCCAAAATCAAGGGACGTTCGAGCCAAAATGCCTGGACACACGGAGTTTGAAGCAATTTAAGTCATAGGAAGAGGGAAAGACTGATTCTGGGAGAGAGTTCCAGAGCTCAGATGTTGAGTAGAAGAAAGTTTTAGAGTAACGTTTCACTCTTGGGTTGGAGAGTTGCACAGAGTAGGGGTGGGATTGAGTTGCAAGACGGGTACCACGTGCCCTACGTAAAGGAGGTGGTATGCACTGGGATAGCTCTGAGGAACACTGATTATTATAGTAGCAATAGAATAGCGAGAGAGATGCAACATTGCAGCGGAGAGAGAGAGATTGCAGAGAGTTGGTGAGTGGACGGGAGTTAATGATACGAAAGGCCTTCCTTTCAACTTTGTCTAGGAGAGCGGTGTGAGAGGAACCTCCCCACACATGTGAACAATACTCAATACAAGGGCGCACTATGCCC
>JBAKBP010005171.1:0-53258 GCA_037953745.1 Lithodes maja | reverse complement strand
GTAGGGGTTAATTAAGTTTGTTTTTATAAAAATGTGTGAAGTTAATGGTTTAATAAGGTTGTGTGATGATGCAGAGATGGAGTTATGATTATTGAATATGTTTTGGCATGGCTGCCTGCTCTGCATCCACGGCCCTACTTTAACAGATTATAAGTTTTAGTTTATTAAGTTTATCGTTAGGAAGACCATTTGGTGAAAGGTTCAATAAAGCTGTCTGATACGGAGCTAGACTTACTTTCGGTGAAAGGTTCAATAAAGCTGTCTGATACGGAGCTAGACTTACTTTCGTCATTGAGATACGTGTTCTGGTTCATCACCTTAATTAAGCCGCTGTCACTCGAGCGTTTTTTCCGTCAATTTTCCATGAGCAAGTTTTTTCTCGTATTGTTTCGGGACTTTTTCGCACTGGTATCGGAAACTAGACTGAAGGTAGATTATATTAGGCGGCTGAATTCTGATGAAGTGTAATTATTTTAAGCTTCCAGAACAAAATTGCCCGTAAAAATTGCTCGAAAAAAGGCTCGTGTGTCTCCGGCTTCAGTGTATTAAATATATGACCTATTATTAATACTACCCCCTAACAAAAATATGCAGTCTATCATGATCTTCCCTGGTTATAAAATTGTGTTGTATTTCGAGTGAGAGTTCCTCTCACAAGGCTCAGCCATACATTGTATTATAAAACCTTAATCTTAATTATATATATTTCTGGCTAAGATAAACTATTTCAATGAGCTTGGCCTATTATTATTGATTTATATAGTGAGACATAGTGAGTCATGATTTTCTTCACAATTATTAATTATCAAATGTGTGTTATCTAGTAGTTTATCTAGTTTTTTGGCTTATTGGCCACTTCAGTACAATTCGCTTTTTCGTCTCCTTACTATCACTAAACAAATTTTTCAGCTTTGGAATTTTCTCTAAAAGTCAGCTTGGTAAAGACCTATCTCGGTTATCCTTCTGACTCCCAAAGGCACTCTCTAAACTGAATAAACTCGTCTAATAGTCCATGGGCTAGGCTGAAATTCGGTAGTATCAGAGAGAGCTTTTTAGCTACGATTATAATCATCTAGACATTTGTCGTACTGTTGTGGAGATGTTATTTGTCGTACTGTTGTGGAGATGTTATTTGTCGTACTGTTGTGGAGATGTTATTTGTCGTACTGTTGTGGAGATGTTATTTGTCGTACTGTTGTGGAGATGTTATTTGTCGTACTGTTGTGGAGATGTTATTTGTCGTACTGTTGTGGAGATGTTATTTGTCGTACTGTTGTGGAGATGTTATTTGTCGTACTGTTGTGGAGATGTTATTTGTCGTACTGTTGTGGAGATGTTATTTGTCGTACTGTTGTGGAGATGTTATTTGTCGTACTGTTGTGGAGATGTTATTTGTCGTACTGTTGTGGAGATGTTATTTGTCGTACTGTTGTGGAGATGTTATTTGTCGTACTGTTGTGGAGATGTTATTTGTCGTACTGTTGTGGAGATGTTATTTAGATAGACTGACGTTGGTCAATAAGTTCCCATATCACTTAAGGGGAGATTTCCACCTGGAGGATTTTTTTCTGGACCCCTTTCTCCCTCATGTTTAGCCCCATTGTTTTTGAGATTTTAAGACGTTCGCCCCATTAGTTTGGCGATTTTAAGAACCCTCGCTCCATTTCTGTCAATTTTAAGACCATTCGTGACATTTAGGTGTCGATTTTTTCCTGGCGAGCGATAGCGAGCCTGTAATTTAAGGGGAACCGGCCTTCGGCCGGGACATTTTTCTACCGAAAAATGTACATGTTTATCTTGAAAGGGGGTCTAGGGGGAGTAATTTTAAGCTTGATGGAAGTCTAGGGAATCAACTAAAAACCGCCCCTTAACCCTTAGAAGATACCATTACGGATTTGTTTATCTTTTCTGGCCATCATTACACTATTTTATTCAGATTAGGAAGAGTATATGGACATAAGAAGGTTAATTGAGATAGTCTTTAACCCTATCATTCCCATAGGTCCTTCCTAAATTGCACATTATCGTCTAATGCGTGATATTGTTCCAAGAGTTAATAGCTGTTGATTGGAGGGAGTTTGTGTGGAAAGCTTTACCCTTATGGATGGTAGAGATTCTTGTGGTTTGGTGGTGTTGGCCATCGACTGGTATCGGTGACATCCTTCTCCTTATATTCTATCATATATTAGGTGATTTTATTCAGTTTCAGAAGGGCCTCCAGTAATTAACAGGCTTCGAACTATCCCAATTAACCCTTTTCACTACCACAGATCCTTTTTAAGCTGTACAAAATCGTCTAAATAAGAAAGCCGTTGCCGATACAAAAAGGTTAATGATAGTTGCCATAAAGGGACGAGAGGGACCGGTATTATACTATTTAATATTGTTTCACCAACCAACTTTACTTCTAAACTCAATTAATGAAATCAACAAATACACGTGGCACTCCCAGGACTCGAACCAAGGATACTCACACCGAAACTCCGCGCATTTATGCATTACGATATTTATTTGTTTGTTCATTTACGTATATTTTTATTATTTTTTTAGTTTCCTCCTTAGACCTTCATCAAGCTTAAACATTCACCCACCCAAGACCCTCCTTCAAGATAAAATTGTAAATTTTTTATAGAAAAATGTTCCGGCCGAAGGCTAGTTCCTCTTGTTTCCGTGTGGATGGGACTCGATAGCCTTGGCGGGCAACCCATCTAGGGGAATAAACCTTAAACAAATTACAGATGGCCGACACGCTAATCGGTGCCACGTGCAGGTGGCGATCTCTATATCAGATAACAGATGGGGAGATTGCAGGCACCAATCGAACAAGGCAATACCCAGGGGAGGCCTATAGGCATTTGTTAGGAGTTGCTGGAACTCCTGTTTCAATTGTCTGGCTTCCTTTACTGTTTCTGTTTGTCCCTCACCTACACAGAGTATATCCAGCTAGCTCTCACAAACACCTCCTCCTGCTATCTACTTCACTACACTCTAAGCACACCACACTTCACTACACTCTAAGCACACCACACTTCACTACACTCTAAGCACACCACACTTCACTACACTCTAAGCACACCACACTTCACTACACTCTAAGCACACCACACTTCACTACACTCTAAGCACACCACACTTCTTTCTGCCACACAAAAAAAAAAAAAAAAAAATCTCACTCTTTCAACTCTGGGGGAGGCATTTGTCACAGGCAGCTCTGCCTGTTGTCTCCCTCATCCACATAAAAATTAAAATTGCCAGATAAATAGGCCGAACGTCTTAAAATCTAAAACCTATGGGGCTAAACATGAGGAAGAAGGGGGGACCCGAAAAGCGACCCAACTCCGCTTAATGGCTCATAAGGCTGCATCATCATAGTTCTCAGTTTAACCCATCCAGTACCGGTCACGGGCTTTTCACCCTCTTCCGGCAACTAGTAGATGGCTTTATTCAGCTTAGGAAGGATCTGTGGTATCAAAAAGGATTAATGGAAATAGTGTGTTGCCTTTTCATGGTTAGAGGTTCTTCCTAAACTTAATACAATCCTCTAATAGTTGCCAGAACAGAATGCAAAGAACGTGAACGGTACTGAACGGGTTAACTTGTGACTATTATAACACTATCTGGTTCGATGTCTTGGGGGTTATTAGAATAGGCCTATTTCGTCGAAATATGATCGAAGGTTTTGCTTGCCTTTGCCATTCTCGAGCATGGTATGTTAGTTTGTCCCCTAGGCTTACAAAAACGCCTTCGCAGACCTTCAAACTAAAATATGCTCACCCAGACCCCTTTCAAGCTAAATTTGTATGTTTTTCGATTTAAATAGAAAATGACCCGGCCGAAGGCCGATTATTTATAAATTATAGGCTCACTATCGCTCGCCAGGAAAAAATCGACACATAAATTACACGAAAAGTCTAAATATTGACAAAGAAAAGGGGCGAAAGGTCTTAAAAATCGTCAAACTAAAGGGCCGAACGTCTTAAAATCTGAAAACTAAAGGGGCTAAGCATGAGGGAGAAGGGGAACCAGAAAAGCGACCCATCTCCCTTTAATGGCCGTACTTTATCTACGACTTTCATCAGGCCTTAACCCCTTCAGTACCTGTCACATCCTTTGCATTTTATTTCGCCAACTATTAGACTATTAGACTAAACTATTAGATGTGTGTGAATTTGTCTTTTTGTTTTTGTGTGTTCATTGTTTTTGTTTTTTCCCTATTCGGCCTCTGTCTCGAGTCGGCCAGTTAAAAAAATAATGGGGAAGGGCCTGAGCAAATAATTAGATAGATAGAACTATTAGACGATTTAATTCAGCTCAAGAAGGACGTCGACCAATGGAAATGCTACCTACTGTCTCAATTAATGCTCTAAGCTACTCTACATCCTTCCTAAGCTTCATTAAATCGTTGAAATCCAGCCGACATAAACACAAAAAGCATCACCGGTACTGAAGAGGTTAAAGGGAGATTTTCACTAAATGGGATGTTTTCCTGGACCCCCTTCTCCCTCATATTTAGCCCCATTAGTTATGAAATATTAAGACAATCTTCACATTAGTTTGGCGATTGTATGACCCTATGCCATATTTCTGTCAATTTTATGACCCTATGCCATATTTCTGTCAATTTTATGACCCTATGCCATATTTCTGTCAATTTTATGACCCTATGCCATATTTCTGTCAATTTTATGACCCTATGCCATATAGGTGCCGTTTTTTTCCTGGCGAGCGAAAAATGTACACATATATCTCGAAGGGGGTCTGGAAAGCAGCTTATCTTATTAACCTTCATTGAGGTCTAGGGAGCAAACTAAACACTTCAACTTAAGGGGGTAGTGCTTGTTTTTTGGTCAATATATTTATTTATGAATTTATTTTTGAGTTTCCTCGCTAAACCTCCATCAAGCTTAAAAAACACCCCCTAGACCCCTTTTAAGATAAATTTGTACATTTTTCAGTAGAAAAATGTCCCGGCTGAAGGCCGATTCCTTCTGAAATTACAGGCTGGCTATCGCTTGCCAGGAAAATATCGACACCTAAATGGCATGAAAGGTCTTAATATTTGCAAAGAAATGAGGTGAATGGTTTAAAAATCGCCAAACTAACGGAACGAACGTCTAAAATCTCAAAACTAATATGCTGAACACAAGGGAGAAGGGGGTCCAGAAAAAGCTACCTCTTCCCCCTTAAGTTTACATGAGCTCTTGTCTGATAGTCTTTGCTCTCATTATCTATCCTCTCCTCTTCTCTTCTCTCTTGTCTTTCTTTCTATCTTTCTTTGTCTTTCTATCTTTCTTCTTCAGTATATATTTTTCTTTCTTCAATACACGCCCCTATATTCTCTCTCAATCTTACACTATTAGCTTCTCTTCTTTTTTCTCTCCCCAAGATCGACGCACCTGACAAATTCTACGACAAGGCCTTCAGCACAAATAGCCGACTAAAATATTTGTGTCTGAGGGAAGAAGTTGAATTCATCAACCTATGGGACAACTTCTACAACCAGCCTACTCTGTTCCGCAAGGATGGCACTCATCTAAACCCTGTGGGTTTAGCACGCATGGGTCGTCTCCTACACGAAGCAGTCCGCAGCCATGGATCAAAAAACGCCATCCGAGAAGAAGCAGCAGTGACATAAATCATCCAACGCCAAGCAAAAAACAGAGGCAACCGAGGACCACCAGCGATAAGGACCGAAGACAGCGAGGACCGAGGACAACCATGAACATAAATGTAGATCCGACAAGAACCAAAAATATTATTAAAGAGCGTTCCGTTCCGTGAGTTCTAAAATAACAAATTTAAAGGTTTTCTATGCAAACGCTCGTAGCATACGCAATCAATTTTAAGATTTAGAGGAGCTAGTGTTTGCAGAAAATTATGATGTGATTGGCATAACAGAATCTTGGCTCAATACAGAAGATAGAGACTTTTTAGCAGAGTATTCACTTCCCGGTTATGTAATGTTTGAGAAAAGCCGAATAAATCAAAATGGAGGTGGCGTGTTACTTTATATCAAAGAAAGTCTTAACCCTACCCTCTTGTCAAAACCTCAAATTGTGAACGTCGACACATTTTTTGTGCTAATAAAGAATAATAAAGGTACAAAAATACTACTTGCGTTAATATACAGACCTCCAGCTCAATCAGTGCAAACTGACCGAGAAATTTACGAACAAATTGCAGATGTAAGTAACTCACAAGATACCGTAATTTTTGGCGACTTTAATTTACCTGTGACCAAGTGGGGCGATACTCTTACTTCACACTCCGGACATGACTTGTATACGAACTTGCAAGAGAGTTCGCTTTATCAATTTGTTCGAACGCCGACCCGTGGTAATAACGTTCTGGACATTGTACTTGCAACAAAAGAAGAATTGATAGAGAATTTGAATGTTGGTGATGAATTCAGTAACAGCGACCATCGTACGATAACTTTCACTTTAAAGTTTACTAGTAACGAACCAAATAGTAGCATCGAAAAAGTCCCTAATTTCAAGAAAGCAAACTTCCATAAACTTAGAGCTATGTTTAAAGAAACTGACTGGAGCTTTTTAATTAACAATAATGACATAAATACATCTTGGAAGTTATTCGAAACCACTTACCTAAAAGCAGTGCAAGACTGCATACCATCGAAAATACGGCGTCCAGGCCATAATAATAAGTCCATATGGTGGAATAAAGATATTTCAAACTGCCTGCTTGCTAAAAAATTTGCTAATGATAGATTAAAATCCTCACAAAATGACGAAGGGTGAAATTTGTAGAGCTAAGATAAGACGCAAAGCCCAAAAGTTAATTAAGCAAAGTAAAAAGACCTTAGAGTTACATATTGCGAATCAAAGTAAAACAAACCCGAAAGAATTCAATAGTTATATCAGAAAGAAAAAAGTAGTTACTTAAACTGTTGGACCGATAGTCGATGAAAATGGAGAATACACCAAAGACGAAGTGCAAATGAGTAATGCCCTCAATACCTTCTTTGCATCAGTGTTTACAACAGAAGACCTCAATGATATCCCTACACTATCGCCGATTCAGATTGATAATTCAGATGTTCTAAGCAATATCACCGTTACAGAGAGAGAAGTATTGAATTGTTTAGATAAACTCAAGGTAAATAAAACGCCTGGACCTGATACAATCTCGCCTAGAGTTCTAAAGGAAGCTAAGGATGAGCTCTCCAAACCACTGACATTACTATTCAATAAATCCTTGTTCTGGAACTATGCCTGATCAGTGGAAGCTAGCCAACGTAACACCAATATTAAAAAAAGGCAGCAAATCCCTACCCAGTAACTATCGTCCAATTAGCTTAACCTCAGTTGTATGTAAAATACTAGAAACGGTCATACGAGACAGACTCGTAAATCACTTAGAGGAAAATAACATACTTAAAGATACTCAACACGGCTTTCGTAAAAAACGTTCCTGTTTAACAAACCTCTCAGACTTCTTCCACGATATCCTCAACCTCTACGATGAGAGTAAAGCTGTAGATATTATATACCTTGATTTTCAAAAGGCCTTTGACAAAGTTCCCCACAAACGTTTACTGCTAAAACTAAAAGCGCATGGAATACAAGACGGTGTGTTGAAATGGATAGAAAATTGGCTCAGCAACAGAAAGCAAAGAGTAGTCATAAACGGTAAGCATCTAAATGGACCAATGTAAGTAGCGGGGTACCCCAGGGATCGGTACTAGGACCAATTCTCTTTCTAATTTACATCAACGACATAGATGAGGGTCTCACCTGTACAATCTCAAAATTTGCTGACGATACAAAAATTGCAAATAGCGTACTCTCAAAAGAACAAGTTGATGATATGCAACACAATCTAGATAAGTTGTCATGTTGGGCCCAAATTTGGCAAATGAGTTTCAATGCGGATAAATGTAAAGTACTACATATCGGATACCTAAATGAGAAAGCAAACTATTCGATGAATGGCACTCAGCTTAAGAATGTAAACAGAGAAACCGATCTGGGAGTAACAATATCGAGTAACCTAAAACCGAGTCAACAATGTTCAGAAGTTGTTAAGAAGGCAAACAAAATAATTGGCTTTATAGGCAGGTCATTTGAGCATAAATCCAAAGAAGTTATCCAAACCCTTTACAATTCCTTAGTCCGCCCTCTTCTGGAATACTGCGTTCAATCCTGGTGCCCTTATTACCAAAAAGATATAAACAAGCTAGAACGAGTTCAACGTAGAGTTACCAAAATTATACCTAGCCTAAAGAACAAACCATACGAAGAGCGTCTTAGAGAATTAAATCTATTTCCTTTAACCCAGTGCAGATTAAGAGGTGACTTAATTCAAGTGTTCAAAATCATCAAAGGCATCGACAATATGAACTGTAGTAAGTACTTCACTATCGACCAATCTAATTACACGCGGGGAAACGGTTGCAAAATTATTGGTAAATCTTTTAACTCGCACGAATCTAAGAATTTCTTCTTCAATCGAGTTGTCAACTTGTGGAATGGGCTTCCCCGAAACGTTATAGACTGCATCACCGTTGATTCATTTAAACTCCGCCTAGACAAATATCTCGCATCAAACCCACGACTGACTGCGTTTGTAAATGAATAACTTTATGTTATCCCCCCCTCAGTTACTAACCCATCTGTCCTCTACTAACTTCCAAATCCTGCCACGGACATTAGTTCCAGGGCAGTAATTCCCTTTCCAATGTTCCCTTACCCACTCTAAACCACTGTTTGGACACTTGATCCTCAGTGTTTTGGAGGACAAGCAACCTAGAAGGGTCACTAGTTCTGTTGTTGCTTGATTTCCTTTGTACTCCTGTTGTTTCTCTTCTTCCTTTTCTCTCATCATCTCTTCTTCTTTCACTTCTCCTCCCTTGTCTTCGTCTCATTATCTTCTATTCCTTCTCTTCTCTCCTTTCCTCCCATCTTTCCGTATGCTCTCTGTTCTTTTCTCCTGCCATCTCTTCCCTTCCCTTCGTTCCCGTGTGCCATCTCAGTTCTCTCTCGCTCTCGCTCTCTCTCTCCCACACTGTTCCCTGGTTCCCTTGTAACTTCTCATTGGGGTGGTGTGATTTACATAATTTTCACGGTACGGGTGTTGGCGGCTCTTAGGATGTTTATTTACTCCTCACCCCCACCTTCCTTCTCCGCTCTTATTATTAGTGCTCTTTGTTTTATTTATCAACATTTATCCGCTGGGTTTCTCGTTTTCTTGCTTTATTTCTCATAATTTATCCGCTGATTTTCTTGTTTTCTTGCTTTATTTCTCATCATTTATCCACTGACTTTCTCGTTTTCTTGCTTTATTTCTCATCATTTATCCGCTGACTTTCTCGTTTTCTTGCTTTATTTCTCATCATTTATCCGCTGACTTTCTCGTTTTCTTGCTGTAATTCTCATCATTTATCCGCTGACTTTCTCGTTTTCTTGCTGTAATTCTCATCATTTATCCGCTGACTTTCTCGTTTTCTTGCTTTGTTTATCATCATTTATCCGCCGAGTTTCTCGTTTTCTTGCTAAGTTTTTCCGTGTTCTTGTTTTATATTGTTTATCTCAGTTACCCATCCTATTCTGTTCTATATTTCTCTCCTCTCCTCTTCTCTTCATGTTTTCTCCTCATTTCTTCCTTTCTCTCGTGATTATGTGGGAAATTATTTTGTAACGTAATGATGTAGTCAAACATCCGGAGAATACTAGACAACTGCGACATCAGATCACCTATTGTATGCCGAGATAAAGAGACTATTGTATGCCGAGATAAAGAGACTATTGTATGCCGAGATAAAGAGACTATTGTATGCCGAGATAAAGAGACTATTGTATGCCGAGATAAAGAGACTATTGTATGCCGAGATAAAGAGACTATTGTATGCCGAGATAAAGAGACTATTGTATGCCGAGATAAAGAGACTATTGTATGCCGAGATAAAGAGACTATTGTATGCCGAGATAAAGAGACTATTGTATGCCGAGATAAAGAGACTATTGTATGCCGAGATAAAGAGACTATTGTATGCCGAGATAAAGAGACTATTGTATGCCGAGATAAAGAGACTATTGTATGCCGAGATAAAGAGACTATTGTATGCCGAGATAAAGAGACTATTGTATGCCGAGATAAAGAGACTATTGACTATCTTGTCACCCCGCCCCCCCCCTCTCTCTCTCTCTCTCTCTCTCTCTCTCTCTCTCTCACACACACACACGATCTGTTTAACCTGGAACAAACTTCCCTCAGAAGTTTGAACTAATTCTTTAGAAGAGCAGTTTCAGAAGAGAATAGATAGTATTTCACACATTCTGCAATGAGTGCAGTGCTCTATACAAAATCTGTCTTTCCACTTCGAGTATCTACTCGGAATGGACTGCAAGGTCTTTGAGACACTAACTATTAATTGCAGCTACTTGTAACTCTGTCTGTTGATTTATGTGTATACATACAGTATGTGCACTCGTGTGTATGTATGTACTGTTACGACCGGGCACTCGGGTACACTAGGGCTCTTACACAGGACTCGAGTATGGCTCGCTGCCACAACGGAAACACACGATCCCAACCCCAGAGTACTGCCAGCCGAACAAAAAACGCCACTACCCTCCAGAGTTCTATCTGCTATAACGGGGTATACAAGAACTCGGTACTAGCGTTTCACACAACAGACTAATAGCAAGACGGGAGTTATCTAGTCTGGTCAACAATCAAACAAAGAAGAAAGTACTACAACACTAAAGAATAGTGTTGGCCGAAGCCGAAGTAATCCACCCTTGAACTAAGAACTTAAGAAGTCCTCCACCCTCTACTTCGGATCGGCACTATTACGTTACGTTAAACAATAGTCCTCGAGCATCAAGCAAGGAATCTTCTGATAAGTTAGATGCTTCTCGAATACTCATAAGAAGTAAGTATCGGATTTTGAACAGCAATTTAATGAATAACTCACTGGTAATTAAAGGCTTTAAATTGACATAAGAAGAATTATAAGAATAAGCAATAGGATATGGCAAACATTAAGAAGAAGTACTCCGACAATGCACTGGCAATAGCCTACTAAGATTGTGCTCGTGGGCCACTAATCTCTGAAGTAGCTAAGCGTGCCACACATGAAATCAATAGTGCTTAAACAATAATATACATAAGGAGAAGCTTCAATACTATGCTGTATCTGCTGGTCGAGCAAAGTCTAGCTGGGATATCTAAGGTTAAGAGACAATGGCTGAGCAAGCGGCTCGTAGCCTAGCGAGGTCCTTAAGACTGTGCGGCCAAATTACGGTAATTGACGGGATGCTCTCTTGAGAGATCCAGATCACTAGTATCTGGTTCTCTCCTGGCGATCCTCTCAAAGTCAAGCAAATGAGATAGCACAGTGTTGGGTGGCACAGGCAAAAGCCCTCACTCGCAACACAGTGCTAAACTCCCACGGTACACAATCAAAAAGACCCCCTAGGCTTCCCACGTCTCCGTTGCAATTGTGCTGGTTCAACCAACCTAGCACTCATAGGAAATCACAACTCGAGGAACCCTATCCCAGTCTAGCATTACCTAAACCAGCAGAAAACAGGAACATGAATAATAGTACACAGGGAAATACATATACGAGTGCAACAAACATCAATCAATCCTATTCTAGTTAACCCTTCCAAAAATAGGCTATCTAACAGGCACTTATCTCGTGAGAACTCAAGCGATAATACTTTGGCTGACTAAATCTGCACCAAAGGGGTCATTGGTTAAAAAGGGACGAGAAGAGAAGAAAATAGGCTGTTCAGAGAGTAGAGAAAGTTCACATCAGTCGGAAGAATATCGATAGTTGCAAGGGATATGAGAGGTCGCTTTGCCTGATGAGTTCTGAAGCATGGTGGCAAAAACCTCTCTTTTTATACTCGGCCCTCTAGCGGCATATCTCAAACTACTTAAGGACCGCCCACTGGCAATCATGACGTCATATTCTCTCAATCTGGGATTGACAAAGAACTTCCCACGCGCTGAAAGGGAGGAAGGGAGGAGGGAATTAGGCCTACCGGCCCGCGTGGCGCACTCACCGACCCCACGCCACGTAATATCCCTCCTCTCATCATTACATACAAGTCCCACACACAATACTTATATCTAATGATATAAAATAGAACTCGTTGACTTAGAAGAAAACAAAATACATAATGATAATACTTATAGTACAACGGTTCACATAAACTGAGTTAGGAAACTCTACACAGACTACAGCCAAAGTTCCTGCCCTGACGATCCTAGCGAGAGTGGGGCCTGACTGGGCGTTCTGTACAGCATGCTCATACTCGACATGCGTCACACCTCCCCCAAGATTTTACTTGCTCAACCCTGAGCTAAAATCTGATATACAGAACCCCATCAAACCCCTCACACCCAGCGACCGCATGGCACTAAAACAACGCTGAGTTTATCACTAAAACACATCTTATAAAAAAAAAATTCACATTTCATAACTCCTCCCAACAATAGTAAAAGACATAATATCATGCTCCCAGAGCGAGCTTACAGCAGCTCAGCCGTTTGATAGTTCGTGGACTACTCAAACCTTATAGGCTATGACAAACTTATACAATTATCTTCATCAAAAAGAAAGAGTTTTTATATGATTTTTATATTTTAATATGTTTTTTTCGGCTGCACTATAAGGGCAGCCTATTTTCTTCTATACCAAACGCTCAACAATCCTGCTTTACGACCCAATACGCTGGGCTACAACCGCGAGCCAACAAGCACCAAGCGCAAAATACTACTCAAACCAAAGCAGGAGGCTACCCGTGTGTCAATTTACCCAGGATCATATACCCCTGAACGACCACATGCAACCTCGTTGTCACAACCGGCAATATGGCTTATGTCCAGGTTATATACCAATAACCTTAGTGACCACCTGGTCAGCCTCATATTCCGATTGTGAAACTGGTCCAAGATCTCGAGAGGGTAATGATCTGGGTAAACTACACCGACCGGACCATAGGCTGGAACATAGATCTCGAAATGCCCCAGCGCATCATCGTCCTTTTCACTTTCATTCATCAGGCTCTGACACGTTGCTGGTGCATTCTTAAGTCCGTCAGGCACAACATTGCACTGGTAGGTACTCCCGTCCACAACAAAACCACCTACCTCTTTAGCACGCTCGGACAAAGTTACAAGCAACGACCACTCACGACATTCCTTATCCCTCAGATCCTTCGTCCACACGTAATCCAGCTCTGCTTGCACCATAGGCTGTCGAGCAGGATTTATACGGCAGGGAATTAAACTGAGCCTTGCACTATCTCCAGCCTGCATGTCGGATTCTACCCCGTACCTCAGGCCTGGAGAAGCAACAAACATGCGAAAGTACTGCCATAGCCTAGTAAATAACTGCCTTGCACTGTCTCCACGAACAACATGCCTAGTGCCCTCCCACAACCCAGCCGAGACCGCAGCTTCTAACCTGTAGTCTCCCTCCTTCTCCACCTTCGTCCCTAGAACAGCCAGGTCATGAGAGGGACAATCAGTACCACCCGTGCAGTCACTCCCACAGTTCATTATTGCTAAGGCTTCCCCGCCGATACCGTACATGCGCACCCCCGCATTCCTTGTGACGACATCTGCCTGCGCAGCATCACCGCTTTCAGCGACATGGCCAGATACAGTCGGTCTATGGTAGGGCTGTTGCATTAGACTAGAGCAGCATTGGGAGGCTATGCGACGACCGGGCACTGCGATACCACAGCCGACCTTACCAATCTGCTCAATGTCCTCCTTTTGACCACCACCCTTGGCAGCCATGGGTCGACCCTGACCTGGCAACCATGCCAAGGCCTCGTCGCCCACCTTAAACCACCGAAACAACGAGGCTAACGGTCTTTTAACAGTCACATGACCTGCCTGCGGAACATCTCGCACCGCCCGAGTTGTGAGACTCAGGGGCTCGGCACGACCAGTGGGGTATGAACCGAGCTGGTGCTGGAGTGCTGCACACTGCTGCTCAGGCAGGTGCTCTAGCACTTCCACAGCCACCAGACTCGTGTCCCCCGCCCACTGCTTCGCCGAGACATGACAATCCCTACTCTCCTCCACCTGTGCCCTACTGCCCCCCTCTCCTTCTCCACCTTGGCCGCGGCAGACCAACGCAGGGACAGTAGGCTGCTCAGGTGGTTGCCTCACAAACTCCTCCAACAGGTTCACATGACATGCTTCCCCGTCCTCGTGTTTAATCTCGACAGCACCATTACCACACTTCTGAACTTCCGGATCCTCCAACTGCAGTTTACAAATATCTGAGGGAGCCAACCTGTCTAGATGCTTCCGAAGCAACCCAAGTCCTTCCCCAATATCAAACTGAGCAACCCTTTTTTCTCTCCGTGTGTAACGTTGCTGCCTCGGAGTCTCTTCCTGCCCTACCTCCTCACTAGCTGTGACAGGTCCTGGGGCCTCTCCAGACTCTATCATAGGTGCCAATACTGAATCACCCAGGAGAGCCGCCGAGTCAAAACTCTTAAAACCAACTCCAGCTTTAGCCTCCTCCTGTTGATCGTTCCTCTGCTGGTCTGAAGACGGAGGACTAGGCTGTGACACTTTAGCTGCCCGAGCTCGGGTGACAGCACACGCCATGGGTTGTGCCTGGCACCGCTCGACACACTCTTGTTCTCCCCCACTCACGTCGGCCGGCCTCTCGGCAACGACTAAGGGTAGAACCTCAGAAGCGGGCATTGCAAAGTCGTTGCCGAGAAGAAGGTCGACGCCCTCCACTGGCAGTTTCTCCACAATCCCAACATCCAATTCACGTGCCACACCATCCACCTCCAACTCCAACCGCACCAGCGGGTATGACCGAGTTGCATTAATACCCTGCACCACTACCACCCGAGCCGCATTTATAGGGTAGCCAGTCAAATTGTTCATCAGAGTCTGGGAAGCACCTGTATCACGCAAGACCTCTACTCCATGCTTGCGCCCCGCCCACATCACGCAACCCCGTCCTCTATGGTCGCAAAAAACATCCTGAGCAGGGTTCGAGCCTCTCAGGTGTTTCTGCATTGGCTGTGCCTCAGCCTCTGACGAACTGCCCCGGGCAAACTCAGAAGACTTCGGAGACACACCAATGTTGCAGGCCAAAGACACAGCTGCTGTAGGTGGTTTGCTAGGACAGACTCTTGCAAAGTGCCCCTTTTCATGACAAAGATAACACTCCAACTCCCCTCTGGGCTTCCCTTGGTACTGGGAAGGGCCCGGCCCCTTCTTAAATGGGACGGTGCTAGTCTTGTGGTCAGTCTTGGTATCATAGCTCTTGTACTTGTTTGCATAATGTATATCACTAACTCGGGGGGGTGGGGTGTCACGCCCCTTGTTACCTGCCTCACTACGCTGGGCAGACCCGCACCCACGAATTAATGATAGCCGGAGGTCAGCCATCTCAGCTGCCTCCTGTAGAGTTTTAGGGTTCTTTTCTTTAATAGTTAAAGTCATATCTGCACCAGTACACTTATAAAACTGCTCGAGCAGAAACAGCTCAGTCAACTGTTCGGCCGTCTCAGCTTTCTCAGAACGTGTCCAGTTAGCAAGTGCATCTTTTAAGTCCCGGGCATGTTCAAGAAAGGTCGCCTCCCTAGTCTTCGTAACACCCCGAAACTTCAATCGATATGTTTCTGGTTGCAACTCGTATGCCCGTAGGACAGCTCTCTTCAATTCTGGGTAGTCAATGCAAGACTCTAAAGGCAGTGCATCATAAGCCTTCAGACCCTTACCCGTAAGTCTGGAGGAGACTAGAGCTGCCCACTTCTCTTCAGGCCAATTATGCTCCCTACACTTCTTCTCAAAACGATTAAAAAATTCTGTGACTTCAGTTTCACTAAATGCCGGCACCAATTTGACTAAGTGAGACAAGGACTGTTCTCTTACTTGGCCCTCACGGCCCATCCGAGCCCCTGTCGACTCTGCACGAGTCTTATCTAAATCTATTTGAGCACAATATTTCTCTGAGTCGTATCTAAGCTCAGCCTCGTGTCTCCTGGTCTCATCCTCGTGCCTCCTGGTCTCATCCTCGTGCCTCCTAATCTCAGCCTCAATCTCCTTCTCATGCCTCCTAGACTCAATCTCCTGCTTCTTCGTCTCAATCTTAGCCATCTCAAGTTTAAATATCATATCTGGAGACAGGCAGGAAGAGGGAGCTGCCACTACTGAAGGAGGGGGGGCAAGAACTGGGGAACCACCATACGCACCGCCCGAGGGCACTCCAATCTTCCAATGCTCATCCCTCTGTGGGAGAGTGCTAACCTCCGGCAACTGAGTGGACGGCACTGTGGGAGTCGAGTGAGAGGGGATCTGGGGAGGAACCCCCCCAAACGCCCTCTCCTCCGAAACCCCATGTCGCCCACGCAACACCCAGGAAATCAGCTCCCCCTTGGACATCCCTCCTACATTGGATAGACCCAAAACCTTGGCTATCAGGTGCAAGCCATAAACATTCACCCCAGTCAGCCTCTCCTCCGTCACATGGTACTGCTTACTCACAAAAAGTCTAGCATCCTCCTCACTAGTTACTAACGGCACCTCCTCACTTAGCATCTCTCGCTCCTCGTCAGTACTAGGGCCCGACATACTGAAGTTCACCAAAAAATTCTCGAGACAAAAGTGTTAAACTCCCTTATGCAAGCACTAATTACTAAATTAACTGGAGTCTCTTAAATGCTCTCCTAATTGCCTTACAAAAAAAAATATTCTTCAATATGTACGCTAAAGTACCAACAAACAAATGTTGTACAACTCTGCAAAAAAATTATACTGTTCACAAAATCCTAAGCAAGGTCGCCATTTGTTACGACCGGGCACTCGGGTACACTAGGGCTCTTACACAGGACTCGAGTATGGCTCGCTGCCACAACGGAAACACACGATCCCAACCCCAGAGTACTGCCAGCCGAACAAAAAACGCCACTACCCTCCAGAGTTCTATCTGCTATAACGGGGTATACAAGAACTCGGTACTAGCGTTTCACACAACAGACTAATAGCAAGACGGGAGTTATCTAGTCTGGTCAACAATCAAACAAAGAAGAAAGTACTACAACACTAAAGAATAGTGTTGGCCGAAGCCGAAGTAATCCACCCTTGAACTAAGAACTTAAGAAGTCCTCCACCCTCTACTTCGGATCGGCACTATTACGTTACGTTAAACAATAGTCCTCGAGCATCAAGCAAGGAATCTTCTGATAAGTTAGATGCTTCTCGAATACTCATAAGAAGTAAGTATCGGATTTTGAACAGCAATTTAATGAATAACTCACTGGTAATTAAAGGCTTTAAATTGACATAAGAAGAATTATAAGAATAAGCAATAGGATATGGCAAACATTAAGAAGAAGTACTCCGACAATGCACTGGCAATAGCCTACTAAGATTGTGCTCGTGGGCCACTAATCTCTGAAGTAGCTAAGCGTGCCACACATGAAATCAATAGTGCTTAAACAATAATATACATAAGGAGAAGCTTCAATACTATGCTGTATCTGCTGGTCGAGCAAAGTCTAGCTGGGATATCTAAGGTTAAGAGACAATGGCTGAGCAAGCGGCTCGTAGCCTAGCGAGGTCCTTAAGACTGTGCGGCCAAATTACGGTAATTGACGGGATGCTCTCTTGAGAGATCCAGATCACTAGTATCTGGTTCTCTCCTGGCGATCCTCTCAAAGTCAAGCAAATGAGATAGCACAGTGTTGGGTGGCACAGGCAAAAGCCCTCACTCGCAACACAGTGCTAAACTCCCACGGTACACAATCAAAAAGACCCCCTAGGCTTCCCACGTCTCCGTTGCAATTGTGCTGGTTCAACCAACCTAGCACTCATAGGAAATCACAACTCGAGGAACCCTATCCCAGTCTAGCATTACCTAAACCAGCAGAAAACAGGAACATGAATAATAGTACACAGGGAAATACATATACGAGTGCAACAAACATCAATCAATCCTATTCTAGTTAACCCTTCCAAAAATAGGCTATCTAACAGGCACTTATCTCGTGAGAACTCAAGCGATAATACTTTGGCTGACTAAATCTGCACCAAAGGGGTCATTGGTTAAAAAGGGACGAGAAGAGAAGAAAATAGGCTGTTCAGAGAGTAGAGAAAGTTCACATCAGTCGGAAGAATATCGATAGTTGCAAGGGATATGAGAGGTCGCTTTGCCTGATGAGTTCTGAAGCATGGTGGCAAAAACCTCTCTTTTTATACTCGGCCCTCTAGCGGCATATCTCAAACTACTTAAGGACCGCCCACTGGCAATCATGACGTCATATTCTCTCAATCTGGGATTGACAAAGAACTTCCCACGCGCTGAAAGGGAGGAAGGGAGGAGGGAATTAGGCCTACCGGCCCGCGTGGCGCACTCACCGACCCCACGCCACGTAATATCCCTCCTCTCATCATTACATACAAGTCCCACACACAATACTTATATCTAATGATATAAAATAGAACTCGTTGACTTAGAAGAAAACAAAATACATAATGATAATACTTATAGTACAACGGTTCACATAAACTGAGTTAGGAAACTCTACACAGACTACAGCCAAAGTTCCTGCCCTGACGATCCTAGCGAGAGTGGGGCCTGACTGGGCGTTCTGTACAGCATGCTCATACTCGACATGCGTCACACTAATTGGACGATAGTTACTGGGTAGGGATTTGCTGCCTTTTTTGAATATCGGTGTTACGTTGGCTAGCTTCCACTGATCGGGCATAGTTCCAGACTGCAAGGATTTATTGAATAGTAATGTCAGTGGTTTGGAGAGCTCATCCTTAGCTTCCTTTAGAACTCTAGGCGAGATTGTATCAAAATAGACTAAAGGCAGATTAATTCTGGTGGCATAACTCTGTAAAAAGCTTGCCTCATAAGTTGCCAGACCAGTGTTGACGATAAATGTTGAGGGGAAAAGCGCTCGTGTGATACCGGCTATAGCAATCAGTCGGCAGTGATTGATTATGGGTGAGTGTTGGATAACTCACTCTCACTCTCTTTCTCTCTGTATGAGTGTGTGCTATCTTTGTCTTCCACTTTCCTTATTGGGAGTCAGGTCAGGTCAGGGGAAGTAAATGAGGGATAAGCATTTACAACGGCACCTCGTATCTACTTTTCGAAGAGTGAGGATTGGCAGTGTGTGGGTCCTGGGTGTTGGAGAGAGAGGAAGCTGTTGGAGTGGCTGTGTTATGTGTGTTATTAGTCTGTGTACGCCGTCGAGGTATCCCACGACTGGGTTCGAGCATGTGAAACACGTTAGGACGTACTACAACACCCACTTAATATGTCCGCACTTAACTGGGATAACATGTGAGCGTGCTATCCACTCGACCGCTGCGGCTTCTGCTATCTCTATTAGAATTAAGACTTTACCACCTCATTTGAGTTATAAGACGTGGGTGCATGATCAGTCTCTCTCTCTCTCTCTCCTCCCCAGACACCCCCCCCCCCCCACCATTGACATAGAGGGATCATACACCATTCCTAACTGTTATTGCCTGCCTAATAATGTTACTGGAGGATACAATTGTTTCCTGCTATATCCCACCGTATTGTATTTCCAGTCGTACAATACCCGGCTCCTGTAGTTTTAGATAGACGCTCTCTCCCTTCTATCTAGACTACTTTATTTTTTAAGTCTGCAGTTCTTGTATTATATTAGTTGTAGGCTGTTGTTAGTTGTTGTTAGAAATCTATTGTATTTTGACATTGGTAGATTATCGTATTTTGACATTTGTAGACAATTGTTAGTTGTCTATTGTATTTTTAAATATGTAGACTGTTGTATGTCAACATTAGTAGACTATGTTTAGTCTATTGTATTTTGACATGTGTAGACTATTGTATTTTTACATGTGTAGACTATTGTAAGCAGTCAATTGTATTATGACTTTTGTAGACTGTTGTTAGTGGCCTATTGTATTTTAAGGGAGGTCACCTGTGTTTTTTTGTTTTCTCTTTCTTTCCTTTCCTCTCTTTCTCTGGCTTGTATCCATTCGGCACCATACACCTGGATGGGGGTAAACGTCTTAAAACAGTAGGCTGAATGGAGCCAACGAGAGAGGTAGAGAAATAGAAGAAAAAAAAAACCGAATGGGCTCCCTTAAATTGTCTATGCTGTTGTTATTCCATTGCATTTTTACTATTGTATACTGTTAGGACTCCATTGTATTGTGATATTTGCACACTGTTGTTACCAGTCAATACTATTTTGACATTGTTTGAAGACTTGATAGTATTGTGTTGTATTTTTAGTGCTGCCATTATAACTTGTTCCCCCCCCCCCCCCCCCTCACTGTACTTTGAGACATACAGTGCAGTTAACCCCTTCAGCACCATGACGCCTTATTGTCTTTGATTCTGGCTAAAATGAGATGATTTTATTTAGCTTAAGAAGGACATATGTTACTAGGAGGGTTTATTGAGATCTTATTTAACCACTTGAGTCGCATAAGCAGATTACAAATGAAAGAAAATGGTCTAATGGTAACCAGACTATGATTAAATTTACGTATTGGTACGGAGAAGGTTAATAATTATTGCTCACAACCAAATTTTGTGTTTATATTTTGTCATATTTAGGGGGGTCACCGGCTTTCTTTTTTATCTTTCTCTCCTTTGTTCTCTTTCCCTGGCTTGTATATATTCGGCCCCATTCAGCCAACTGTTTTAAGACGTTTATCCCCATCCAGGTGTCGATTTCTTCCTGGCGAGCGATAGCGAGCCAGCATTGCATAGAGAAATCCGGCTTCGCCGGAGATTTTTTTCTATCGAAAAATTTACAAATTTAGCTTGCTGTCAAAACAAATATATATATATATATATATATATATATATATATATATATATATATATGCTGGCTCGCTACCGCTCGCCAGAAAAAATATTGACACCTGGATGGGGTAAAAGTCTTAAAACAGTAGGCTGAATGGGGCCGAATGGATACAAGCCAAAGAGAAAGGGAGAGAAAGAGAAAAAAAAAAGCGAGGTGGGCCCCTTTAAGGGGGTACGGTTTATTTATTAGTTTATCTATGTATTTATATATTTATTTCTAAATAGTGTTTTAGTTTCCTAGCTAGACTTCCATCAAGCTTAATATTATATTATCAAGATCCCCCTTCGAGATAGATGTGTACATTTTTCGGTAGAAAAATATCCCGGCCAAAGTCCGGTTACTCCATAATTACAGGCTCTCTATCGCTCGCCAGAAACATACGACACTGAAATGGCACAAAAGGTCTTGCTATTGATAAAGAAATGGGACGAAATGTCTTAAACTCGAATGGGGCGAATGTCTTAAAATCTCAAAACTAATGGGGCTAAAGATGAGGGAGCAGGGTGTACAGATAAATCACCAACCTCCCCCTTCATGTCATTGTGTTATACTGTACGGGTAAAGCCTGGTTCACACATTCAAGAGTAGGCGCCAGAGTCAAGTACGAGTGAGCGGAGTGAGCGAAGAGTGACACTCTTCGTGGATCTTCGTGACTCTGGCAAGAACCAGTCCGAGTAAGGTCACTGTTCACGATTCACCAAGAGTCAACAAGAGTCAGTAAGTGTTCATCCAAGAGTCACTACGAGTCACGGAGAGTCAACAAGTCACAAAGAGTGTAACACGAACCCAACACGAGTGTCATAAATTTGAAAAATAACGGTCAAATTCCAGGGTACGGTACGAAAACAAAGAGTCAGTGCGAGCCAACATGAGTCAACAAGAGTGCAACAAGAGTGTAACAAGAGTCAACAAGAGTCACAATGAGTGCTCCCAAGAGTGGCCCTCATTGTGCAGGTGCCTGATTCACTCAAGAGTGTACAAGAGTCAACACGAGTCACAAAGAGTTATGCAGAGTTCAACAAGAGTCACAAAGAGTCAACAAGAGTCAACACGAGTCACGAAGAGTCAACACTAGTCACGAAGAGTCAACACGAGTCTACACGTATGTCCTTCGGACTCGTGACGGGGACAAGAAATGTCATGCATGTATGAAATTTTTGGGACACGTGGCGAGTACCCAGGACACACCCCGATACACGGAGAGTATACACGAGTGTAACAAGAGTCTACAAGAGTGTTGCAGAGTATTGAAGAGTCATTGCCGAATAGCAAAATTTCATCACTCGTGTTGGACTCGTGCACCAACTCGTCTATGTGTGAACCAGGCGCAGAATTGGGTTAGCCACCTGCCAGACATTGGGAACGCTGCCTCTCCATATATTTGTATAGTTAAGGGAGCCCACCTCACTTTTTTTCTCTTTCTCTCCTTCTCTCTTTGGCTTGTATCCATTCGGCCCTATTCAGCCTACTGTTTTAAGACGTTTACCCCCAGCCAGGTGTCAATATTTTCCTGACAAGCGGTAGCGAGCCAGCATATATATATATATTTGTTTTGACAGCAACCTAAATTTGTGTATTTTTCGATAGAAAAATTTCTCCGGCAAAGCCAGATTTTTCCATAAAATGCTCGCTCGCTATCGCTCGCCAGGAAGAAATCGACACCTGGATAGGGATAAACGTCTTAAAACATTTGGCTGAATGGGGCCGAATGGATACAAGCCAGGGAAAGAGAGAAAAGGAGAGGAATATAAAACAAAAACAGTTCGCCCCCATAAGCGGTAGTCTGCGTGAACCGCGTAATGGATATTATATTATAACAAACATATCTTCACAACCGTTGCATACTGTATACTGTATATACTGCCTTTTGTATTACCGCATTAAATGCAGAATAGATAGAAGCTACTTTTATTTTGTAAATGATTATACATATAAATGTATATGATTAATGATGAATATAAGACAAATTACAAACATTGATAGTTTATTCACTTTTAATTTAGGCGAGTTTTTAATTATTTTCCGAAATTGTCCACAGTTGAAAATACTTGCATGGAGTAGATAAATATGTCCAGAACACGATTATTTTTTTTTATAATTGTTGAAAGTGTTTTTGTTATTGTTCGATATACTGACTGTCTTATAATATGGCCTACTTTGATAGTGCTTGGTATCATCTTTAATTATCACGTAATGCACTATCAGAGAAGGCTATATTATAAGGTCGGTATATCGGAAAATAAGAAACTTACGACAACTTTAAGAACACCATCGGGTTCTGGACATATTTATCTACTTCATGCAAGTATTTTCAACTGTGGATAATTTCTGAAAATAATCGAAAACCCACCTAAATGAACAAGTGAATATATTTATACTGTGGGTAATTGGTCTTATACGTATCATTATTCATATAAGTATACTTGTGGAGGGGGGGGGGGGGAGATTGGCTTTTCGATACTAAGCTGCTCTATATTCCACTCAAACTTCACGTTGAGTAATCGTTCGTAGTGAACCTCCAAGCATATCTGACTTCCTTGCCAGTGTAGACAATTGTCCCATTATCCTTCCTGACACACTGCTTAAAATGATGCTTTGAAGTTGAATTAATTATGTCCTAAATATCCAATCAAAGGGTATCGACCTGTGTGGCAATTATATCTATACCAACCCGATAAATAGTGAGCTCAAAGGCAAAATAATAGTTAATAGGCATACTGTATATCTGCATAGACAGTAATAGGCATACTGTATATCTGCATAGACAGTAATGATCACCCACTAAGAGTGTCACGGGGAAAAGTTGTTTTATTGTTTTTATATTTAAGTAAATTATATATTTATCTATTTATTTATAGCTTTATGTATATATATATTTTAAGTTTCCTCCCTAGACCTACATCAAGCTATACAAAAATTACCCCCCAAGACCCCCCTTCGAGATAAATTTGTACATTTTGCAGTAGAATAATGCCCTAAACAAAATCCGATTCATCCTAAATAGAAGGTTCACTTTCGATCACTAGGAACAAATCGGCACCTTGGCACGTAAGGTCTTGGCATGAGGAAGAAGGGGATACAGAAAACAAAACAAAACATGAATCTCTAAAAAAATCGAAGATAATGAATATAATGATTTAATATTAAATATTCATGAAAACAAAATTCAAACCAAGACCAAGGAACTGTGTGGCTCGCCTACATATTAAATCAGGATAGATAATGTGCTAAACACGCCAAATAGTAGTCTATAATTTTATATCGCCCAGTAGGTGTCCTAAATGCCACCCAAAACTACGAAGTGCTTCAAAATATTTCTTTGATGTTAAAATGATGGTGTGTCAAAACATGTTAATCAAGGAGGGTCGCCCTGTGTGGTAGAGCAGCAATTTATACCGTGTTAAATTAAGAGTTAGAATGCTAAAACAAAGTTACATCAATATGAATCTGAACAGCTAATTTGGATCGCCAAGGAGGAGTGCTATAAAAACATCAAAGTAGTTGTACATAGTCTTAATGATAGGATAATGGTGTGCTTAAATAGTAAAATAACGAGGCTCGCCCACTGTGTTGCTGCTATATATGGTGACTGCTGCCTGGTGACTGAAGTGTCGTTGAGGCGGGTAACGAGGGCACACATACACACATACACACATGACAGAGAGAATAATGGAGGATAGGGCGCTACACCTGTACTGTATACCGGTAGCACATATGGACAATAACAAACTGTACACTCACGCAATATATATATATATATATATATATATATATATATATATATAATTATATATATATATATATATATATATATATATATATATACGGTATATATATATATATATATATATATATATATATATAGAGAGAGAGAGAGAGAGAGCGAGAGAGAGAGCCACGTACTTACACACAGTGGGTGGTAGGCATCAAAGGTATGGAGCAATATTGAGGTGGTGTCGTAGGAGCCATTGATGTGAGTAGCCCCCCTCCCTCCTGAGTGACTGCCAGGCCCGGACAAAGGGAGTGTGTGGAGTACCCGGGGATAAACTATACGGTTACAACACCTGGGTGGTCCACGGGGAGAGTCTTACACGGGGGACATTCGCAGATTTATCTTTTAGCTTGGGGAAATATGGACTCGACTCTCGCTCGCTCTTATTTTCTCTTGTTTTCTCTCTCTCTCTCTCTCTCTCTCTCTCTCTCTCTCTCTCTCTCTCTCTCACTCACTTACAGGAATTATTCGCTTACAAGTAATATTTAAGGCAATTACCTTAGCGCCTGTACACTTTGTGGTAAAACTGATAATGATTAGTGCCGCACTATTACAAAACAATTATTAGGGACAATAGGTACGTATAGACTCGCAATAATATTACCAATATCGTCTGCATGGAGGATTTGCGATATCAACAACTTTAAAAACCCCGATATGACCCATAAAAAACAGTTCCGCGCATAAACAGCATAAACAAACACAATTTTGTCGACTCATCTAGGTAGGGGTTGTGTTGGCGGGTGTATGGTCGTTTTGTTTACATTACGTTCATGCTCATGGTTATGTTTCCGTCAAATTTGACTACTCTTTTTTGTTTAATTCTAAATTGTATACATGTATAAAACAAACACACACACACACCAGAAAGAGCTTGTAATTATATTTGTTTACACTCACAATATCCCAGGTTCTCCTATTCTCCAGCAACAGATCAACCATAACACGTACTGTACCTGAAGCAAGAGAACAATAAGAATTAGATGCGAATTTTGATGTACAGTCAAGAACATAAATAGCGACACACACACAGTTGACTTAGTATCGAACGCGAACGAAGCAATACAGTGCTGTATTGTAGCACATATGCTTCAAAACTTAGCTTTAATGGTTCAAAGATTCAAATATGCTGAGACAAACACAGTCATAAGACATTATTACTATATAATAATATATATATTTGAAATTAGCCAGCTTAATTCTAAAGCATTTGAAATACAATATAACATTGTATGGGCTCGCTTGGGCTCGATACAGCTACAAATCAGTTCAAATATATTATCCCTAACGAATGTATAGTTGCCAAGTCATGAACCTGGGACACAAACGGTAAAAGGGTGGACAAAATAAATGTTTTTTATAGGTTTGTCCATAATGTGAAGATTAATGTATGACTCAACCTCTTTGTTGTGATGCTGTTGGAGGTGGTCAAGTCCATTCATTTACATTATCTCTTTCAGTCTTCCAAGACGCATTTTCATTTCATTTTAGCTACCATTGGACGATTTCACTCAGCTTTAGAAGGCCCTCTAGGAATAAAAAGGGTAAAACCTATCTCCATGAACTCCCTGACCTCGAAAACCGCTTCCTATACTGAATGAAATCGTCCACTAATAGCCAGGTTACTTAGTTAGTTTGTTAATTAAAATAGGACCCATGAAGATCATTAAGCCCACCTTAAAGTCAGGAAGAACATAAGACCAGAGTCCCCGAGATCACCCAAGTTTATAAGGTATACTGGGAATATAAACCCGGAGGTTGTCCTGCTCGGGAACCCCAGACGTCTTCCTTAATCGCGACCAGGCCTGGAGCCTCTGTACAAGAACCCCAGCAGTCCCTTCAATAGCCAGGATGGAAGGGTTAATGCTATATATTGGAGCATTGAGGTGGTCAGCTATAGCCAGCACAGTACTGGTACCAGGTACACGTCTTGGGAACTATACACTATAAGACATACGACATGGCCCTTTCTGAATTCTCAAACTGCACAAATGAACCAACTAAATACTTATACAAGGTACAGTACAGTACTGTATATTATACAAGCATAAATGGCGACGGACCCATTTGAATCAGTATTGAACGCGAACGAGGCAATAGATTCAAAGATTCGAAGTGAAGTTACAATATATTATATGCTCACGACTGTACAGGAAATATCGAAATGGTGTGATAAATGTCGAATTTAAGCGACAAATGGCGAAATATAGTTTTATGTCAGACATGTCCGATTCGTGTGAGATACGTCAAATTCATTTGAATAATGTCAAATTTATGCGAAAAATACAGAATGATATAAAGTTCCACTACATTTGGCGGAAATAGGAAAACACATTGATCCCGACATAAAAAGGTGACAGGTATTTTTATCATTTTTGTTTAAGTATACATATTTATCATTCTAATAATTACAAAAACGAGTTTCAAACTATGTATTTTCTACTTTCAGCTGTAATCTAACTTATTAAATTGAGTTTGCAATCATTAGTAAACGTACACAAATCCTTAATGTCCTTAATACAATGGTTTGGCGTCTTTTTCCATTACTACATAATAACGGTTCGGACGGGGTTGTCTTTAAGTAGTTGGAGTGTAATCCAATAAAGTCCTGCTACAACACTGCCCCATCATGTCAACACTGTGGCTGATGTTGGTATAGTGCTAACAGTGCCTCAGCAAGACTAGACAAAGTTTTGCAGCCTCTGCCTCTTCAGTATCTGCAACCACGTCAGTCTCAACAGTGTTACAACAAGACAGTGCCATAACAAGATTTTGCTGTATAAGTTGACCAAAGGTCCATACTGACGCCATGCCTCCTTTTAGTCGCCTTGTATGGCACACAGTAGGATACGACGGGGTATTTTTTACCTTCACTAAATGTGAAAACTCTCTTGCCCCAAGAGGGTAAATTAATGCAAGGGGAATAGAACGGTACCGATAATATGTGTGATACCCGAACCTGGTTAAATCTGATTATCATGTGAAGGCGCTCTTATCCCTATAGAGTAAACTAATGCACAGTACCAGTGCGGTACCGGTATTATACCGGTATTATTATAACCGGGTTTAACCTGAATATAGATTGTTATGCAATAATTCTAAGGCCTGGGTCTACTGCATGCTCAGCTGGATAACTCAAACAAATGATAATGCAGATATAGGGATAGTTTATTAACATAGGAATATGGGCATACGAAATACAAATAACAATACACAGTAAGAAGGAGGTGTGGTGTGGAGGTAGATGTGCTGGAAAGTGTGAAAAGGAACAACTTGAGATGGTTCGGCCATACGGAACGTATGGAAAGCGAGAGCATGACTAAGAGGGTGTACGAGAGCGAGGTGGAGGGACAGAGAGGGAGAGTTAGACCGAATATGAGGTGGAAGGATGGAGTGAGGAACTACATGAACGAAGGCGGTGCTGGTTGGGGGGAGGGGCGTCGACTGACTGGGGACAGAGGTGCATGGGGGCGGTTCGTTCGTGGCCACCCCTTCGGGGATCACGGCGTCAGGCAATAGATAGATAGATAGTAAGAATATACCACACAGAGTCTTCAGGTTATATGTATAATACTGGACCTCTCAAGATCGAAGTCAATGTCATTAACTTTTTACTAAGTACAAAGGATTAACTCTTTCTCATTAAGTGCAATAATCAACTCTTTGCATTAAGTACAATAATTAATTTGTATTAATTACAACACTACCTGCTCCTCCTGTCATTCCCCTCTCACTGTTCGCCACGTCTTTAATTGCCCAGATACTCCCCGTCTGCGTACGGCTTGTTTTGGTACTAAATCATTCGCTGACCTTTTATCCGATTCTTCGTCCTTTTCCTTCCCCCCCATCGTTCGTTTTTGCGTCACCTTAAGCTCCTTTCAGTAATCTGATATAATCCTTCGGGCCAGATCTATGAGAGTTCCGTATGGAGCTCAGTGGTCTGGTTAATCTGCTCTACATAACTAACTCGTCTTATTACATATGGTACAGCAATGAATGCTTCTTATTAAATGCAACAATTAACTCTTCTTATTAAATACACAATTATCTATTCCGGGAGCACTCTCGTTATTGTAATGCAAGAAGTCAATATAAATTCATGGTCCGAAGAACGTAAATGGTAATATCGTTGAGCCTGAGTGCCTCTGAGCTGTGCCAAGCAAACCTAACCTTAACAAAAAGTTTTAGCATTTCTAGGCATTACTGATATACCGTATATATATAGTAGTGGTGTTACGACCGGGCACTCGGGTACACTAGGGCTCTTACACAGGACTCGAGTATGGCTCGCTGCCACAACGGAAACACACGATCCCAACCCCAGAGTACTGCCAGCCGAACAAAAAACGCCACTACCCTCCAGAGTTCTATCTGCTATAACGGGGTATACAAGAACTCGGTACTAGCGTTTCACACAACAGACTAATAACAAGACGGGAGTTATCTAGTCTGGTCAACAATCAAACAAAGAAGAAAGTACTACAACACTAAAGAATAGTGTTGGCCGAAGCCGAAGTAATCCACCCTTGAACTAAGAACTTAAGAAGTCCTCCACCCTCTACTTCGGATCGGCACTATTACGTTACGTTAAACAATAGTCCTCGAGCATCAAGCAAGGAATCTTCTGATAAGTTAGATGCTTCTCGAATACTCATAAGAAGTAAGTATCGGATTTTGAACAGCAATTTAATGAATAACTCACTGGTAATTAAAGGCTTTAAATTGACATAAGAAGAATTATAAGAATAAGCAATAGGATATGGCAAACATTAAGAAGAAGTACTCCGACAATGCACTGGCAATAGCCTACTAAGATTGTGCTCGTGGGCCACTAATCTCTGAAGTAGCTAAGCGTGCCACACATGAAATCAATAATGCTTAAACAATAATATACATAAGGAGAAGCTTCAATACTATGCTGTATCTGCTGGTCGAGCAAAGTCTAGCTGGGATATCTAAGGTTAAGAGACAATGGCTGAGCAAGCGGCTCGTAGCCTAGCGAGGTCCTTAAGACTGTGCGGCCAAATTACGGTAATTGACGGGATGCTCTCTTGAGAGATCCAGATCACTAGTATCTGGTTCTCTCCTGGCGATCCTCTCAAAGTCAAGCAAATGAGATAGCACAGTGTTGGGTGGCACAGGCAAAAGCCCTCACTCGCAACACAGTGCTAAACTCCCACGGTACACAGTCAGAAAGACCACCTAGGCGTTCCACGTCTCCGTTGCAATTGTACTGGTTCAACCGCAACCTAGTACTCATAGGAAATCACAACTCAGAAACCCCATCCCAGTCTAGCATTGCCTAAACCAGCAGAAAACAGGAACATGAATAATCGCACACAGGGAAATGCATATACGAGTGCAACAAACATCAATCAATCCTATTCTAGTTAACCCTTCCAAAAATAGGCTATCTAACAGGCACTTATCTCGTGAGAACTCAAGCGATAATACTTTGGCTGACTAAATCTGCACCAAAGGGGTCATGGAGGTTAAACAGGGACGAGAAGAGAAGAAGATAGGCTGTTCAGAGAGTAGAGAAAGTTCACATCAGTCGGAAGAATATGGATAGTTGCAAGGGATATGAGAAGTCGCTTTGCCTGATGAGTTCTGAAGAATGGTGGCAAGAACCTCTCTTTTTATACTCAGCCCTCTAGCGGCATATCTCAAACTACTTAAGGACCGCCCACTAGCAATCGTTACGTCATATTCTCTCTCAATCTGGGATCGACAAAGAACTTCCCACGCGCTGAAAGGGAGGAAGGGAGGAGGGAGGAGGGAATTAGGCCTATCTGCCCGCGTGGCGCACTCACTGGTCCCCGTTACGTAATATCTCTCTCTCTCTCCTCTCATCATTACATATAAGTCCCACACACAATACTTATAACTAATGATATAAAATAGAACTCGTTGACTCAGATGAAAACAAAATACATAATGATAATACTTATAGTACAACGGTTCACATAAACTGAGTTAGGAAACTCTACACAGACTACAGCCAAAGTTCCTGCCCTGACGATCCTAGCGAGAGTGGGGCCTGACTGGGCGTTCTGTACAGCATGCTCATACTCGACATGCGTCACACCTCCCCCAAGATTTTACTTGCTCAACCCTGAGCTAAAATCTGATATACAGAACCCCATCAAACCCCTCACACCCAGCGACCGCATGGCACTAAAACAACGCTGAGTTTATCACTAAAACACATCTTATAAAAAAAAAAATTCACATTTCATAACTCCTCCCAACAATAGTAAAAGACATAATATCATGCTCCCAGAGCGAGCTTACAGCAGCTCAGCCGTTTGATAGTTCGTGGACTACTCAAACACTATAGGCTATGACAAACTTATACAATTATCTTCATCAAAAAGAAAGAGTTTTTATATGATTTTTATATTTTAATATGTTTTTTTCCGGCTGCACTATAAGGGCAGCCTATTTTCTTCTATACCAAACGCTCAACAATCCTGCTTTACGACCCAATACGCTGGGCTACAACCGCGAGCCAACAAGCACCAAGCGCAAAATACTACTCAAACCAAAGCAGGAGGCTACCCGTGTGTCAATCTACCCAGGATCATATACCCCTGAACGACCACATGCAACCTCGTTGTCACAACCGGCAATATGGCTTATGTCCAGGTTATATACCAATAACCTTAGTGACCACCTGGTCAGCCTCATATTCCGATTGTGAAACTGGTCCAAGATCTCGAGAGGGTAATGATCTGGGTAAACTACACCGACCGGACCATAGGCTGGAACATAGATCTCGAAATGCCCCAGCGCATCATTGTCCTTTTCACTTTCATTCATCAGGCTCTGACACGTTGCTGGTGCATTCTTAAGTCCGTCAGGCACAACATTGCACTGGTAGGTACTCCCGTCCACAACAAAACCACATACCTCTTTAGCACGCTCGGACAAAGTTACAAGCAACGACCACTCACGACATTCCTTATCCCTCAGATCCTTCGTCCACACGTAATCCAGCTCTGCTTGCACCATAGGCTGTCGAGCAGGATTTATACGGTAGGGAATTAAACTGAGCCTTGCACTATCTCCAGCCTGCATGTCGGATTCTACCCCGTACATCAGGCCTGGAGAAGCAACAAACATGCGAAAGTACTGCCATAGCCTAGTAAATAACTGCCTTGCACTGTCTCCACGAACAACATGCCTAGTGCCCTCCCACAACCCAGCCGAGACCGCAGCTTCTAACCTGTAGTCTCCCTCCTTCTCCACCTTCGTCCCTAGAACAGCCAGGTCATGAGAGGGACAATCAGTACCACCCGTGCAGTCACTCCCACAGTTCATTATTGCTAAGGCTTCCCCGCCGATACCGTACATGCGCACCCCCGCATTCCTTGTGACGACATCTGCCTGCGCAGCATCACCGCTTTCAGCGACATGGCCAGATACAGTCGGTCTATGGTAGGGCTGTTGCATTAGACTAGAGCAGCATTGGGAGGCTATGCGACGACCGGGCACTGCGATACCACAGCCGACCTTACCAATCTGCTCAATGTCCTCCTTTTGACCACCACCCTTGGCAGCCATGGGTCGACCCTGACCTGGCAACCATGCCAAAGCCTCGTCGCCCACCTTGAACCACCGAAACAACGAGGCTAACGGTCTTTTAACATTCACGTGACCTGCCCGCGGAACATCTCGCACCGTCCGAGTTGTGAGACTCAGGGGCTCGGCACGACCAGTGGGGTATGAACCGAGCTGGTGCTGGAGTGCTGCACACTGCTGCTCAGGCAGGTGCTCTAGCGCTTCCACAGCCACCAGACTCGTGTCCCCCGCCCACGGCTCCGCCGAGACATAACAATCCCTACTCTCCTCCACCTGTGCCCTACTGCCCCCCTCTCCTTCTCCACCTTGGCCGCGGCAGACCAACGCAGGGACAGTAGGCTGCTCAGGTGGTTGCCTCACAAACTCCTCCAACAGGTTCACATGACATGCTTCCCCGTCCTCGTGTTTAATCTCGACAGCACCATTACCACACTTCTGAACTTCCGGATCCTCCAACTGCAGTTTACAAATATCTGAGGGAACCAACTTGTCTAGATGCTTCCGAAGCAACCCAAGTCCTTCCCCAATATCAAACTGAGCAACCCTTTTTTCTCTCTGTGTGCAACGTTGCTGCCTCGGAGTCTCTTCCTGCCCTACCTCCTCACTAGCTGTGACAGGTCCTGGGGCCTCTCCAGACTCTAACATAGGTGCCAATACTGAATCACCCAGGAGAGCCGCCGAGTCAAAACTCTTAAAACCAACTCCAGCTTTAGCCTCCTCCTGTTGATCGTTCCTCTGCTGGTCTGAAGACGGAGGACTAGGCTGTGACACTTTAGCTGCCCGAGCTCGGGTGACAGCACACGCCATGGGTTGTGCCTGGCACCGCTCGACACACTCTTGCTCTTCCCTACTCACGTCGGCCGTCCTCTCGGCAACGACTAAGGGTAGAACCTCAGAAGCGGGCATTGCAAAGTCGTTGCCGAGAAGAAGGTCGACGCCCTCCACTGGCAGTTTCTCCACAATCCCGACATCCAATTCACGTGTCACACCATCCACCTCCAACTCCAACCGCACCAGCGGGTATGACCGAGTTGCATTAATACCCTGCACTACTACCACCCGAGCCGCATTTATAGGGTAGCCAGTCAAGTTATTCATCAGAGTCTGGGAAGCACCTGTATCACGCAAGACCTCTACTCCATGCTTGCGCCCCGCCCACATCACGCAACCCCGTCCTCTATGGTCGCAAAAAACATCCTGAGCAGGGTTCGAGCCTCCCAGGTGCTTCTGCATTGGCTGTGCCTCAGCCTCTGACGAACTGCCCCGGGCAAACTCAGAAAACTTCGGAGACACACCAATGTTGCAGGCCAAAGACACAGCTGCTGTAGGTGGTTTGCTAGGACAGACTCTTGCAAAGTGCCCCTTTTCATGACAATGATAACACTCCAACTCCCCTCTGGGCTTCCCTTGGTACTGGGAAGGGCCCGGCCCCTTCTTAAATGGGACGGTGCTAGTCTTGTGGTCAGTCTTGGTATCATAGCTCTTGTACTTGTTTGCATAATGTATATCACTAACTCGGGGGGGTGGGGCGTCACGCCCCTTGTTACCTGCCTCACTACGCTGGGCAGACCCGCACCCACGAATTAGTGATAGCCGGAGGTCAGCCATCTCAGCTGCCTCCTGTAGAGTTTTAGGGTTCTTTTCTTTAATAGTTAAAGTCATATCTGCACCAGTACACTTATAAAACTGCTCGAGCAGAAACAGCTCAGTCAACTGTTCGGCCGTCTCAGCTTTCTCAGAACGTGTCCAGTTAGCAAGTGCATCTTTTAAGTCCCGGGCATGTTCAAGAAAGGTCGCCTCCCTAGTCTTTGTAACACCCCGAAACTTCAATCGATATGTTTCTGGTTGCAACTCGTATGCCCGTAGGACAGCTCTCTTCAATTCTGGGTAGTCAATGCAAGACTCTAAAGGCAGTGCATCATAAGCCTTCAGACCCTTACCCGTAAGTCTTGAGGAGACCAGAGCTGCCCACTTCTCTTCAGGCCAATTATGCTCCCTACACTTCTTCTCAAAACGATTAAAAAATTCTGTGACTTCAGTTTCACTAAATGCCGGCACCAATTTGACTAAGTGAGACAAGGACTGTTCTCTTACTTGGCCCTCCCGGCCCATCCGAATCCCTGTCGACTCTGCACGAGTCTTATCTAAGTCTATCTGAGCACAATATTTCTCGGAGTCGTATCTAAGCTCAGCCTCGTGCCTCCTAGTCTCATCCTCGTGCCTCCTAGTCTCATTCTCCTGCTTCCTAGACTCAGCCTCAATCGCATACCTCCTAGACTCAGCCTCGATTGCATACCTCCTAGACTCATTCTCCATCTCCTGCTTCCTAGCCTCATTCTCCATTTCCTGCTTCCTAGCCTCATTCTCCATTTTAGCAAGCTCGAGTTTAAATATCATCTCAGGAGACAGGCCGGAAGAGGGAGCTGCCACTACTGAAGGAGGGGGGGCAAGAACTGGGGAACCACCATTCGCACCGCCCGAGGGCACTCCAATCTTCCAATTCTCATCCCTCTGTGGGAGAGTGCTAACCTCCGGCAACTGAGTGGACGGCACTGTGGGAGTCGAGTGAGAGGGGATCTGGGGAGGAACCCCCCCAAACGCCCTCTCCTCCGAAACCCCATGTCGCCCACGCAACACCCAGGAAATCAGCTCCCCCTTGGACATCCCTCCCACATTGGATAGACCCAAAACCTTGGCTATCAGGTGCAAGCCATAAACATTCACCCCAGTCAGCCTCTCCTCCGTCACATGGTACTGCTTACTCACAAAAAGTCTAGCATCCTCCTCACTAGTTACTAACGGCACCTCCTCACTTAGCATCTCTCGCTCCTCGTCAGTACTAGGGCACGACATACTGAAGTTCACAAAAAATTCTCGAGACAAAAGTGTTAAACTCCCTTATGTAAGCACTAATTACTAAATTAACTGGAGTCTCTTAAATGCTCTCCTAATTGCCTTACAAAAAAAAATATTCTTCAATATGTACGCTAAAGTACGAACAAACAAATGTTGTACAACTCTGCAAAAAATTATACTGTTCACAAAATCCTAAGCAAGGTCGCCATTTGTTACGACCGGGCACTCGGGTACACTAGGGCTCTTACACAGGACTCGAGTATGGCTCGCTGCCACAACGGAAACACACGATCCCAACCCCAGAGTACTGCCAGCCGAACAAAAAACGCCACTACCCTCCAGAGTTCTATCTGCTATAACGGGGTATACAAGAACTCGGTACTAGCGTTTCACACAACAGACTAATAACAAGACGGGAGTTATCTAGTCTGGTCAACAATCAAACAAAGAAGAAAGTACTACAACACTAAAGAATAGTGTTGGCCGAAGCCGAAGTAATCCACCCTTGAACTAAGAACTTAAGAAGTCCTCCACCCTCTACTTCGGATCGGCACTATTACGTTACGTTAAACAATAGTCCTCGAGCATCAAGCAAGGAATCTTCTGATAAGTTAGATGCTTCTCGAATACTCATAAGAAGTAAGTATCGGATTTTGAACAGCAATTTAATGAATAACTCACTGGTAATTAAAGGCTTTAAATTGACATAAGAAGAATTATAAGAATAAGCAATAGGATATGGCAAACATTAAGAAGAAGTACTCCGACAATGCACTGGCAATAGCCTACTAAGATTGTGCTCGTGGGCCACTAATCTCTGAAGTAGCTAAGCGTGCCACACATGAAATCAATAATGCTTAAACAATAATATACATAAGGAGAAGCTTCAATACTATGCTGTATCTGCTGGTCGAGCAAAGTCTAGCTGGGATATCTAAGGTTAAGAGACAATGGCTGAGCAAGCGGCTCGTAGCCTAGCGAGGTCCTTAAGACTGTGCGGCCAAATTACGGTAATTGACGGGATGCTCTCTTGAGAGATCCAGATCACTAGTATCTGGTTCTCTCCTGGCGATCCTCTCAAAGTCAAGCAAATGAGATAGCACAGTGTTGGGTGGCACAGGCAAAAGCCCTCACTCGCAACACAGTGCTAAACTCCCACGGTACACAGTCAGAAAGACCACCTAGGCGTTCCACGTCTCCGTTGCAATTGTACTGGTTCAACCGCAACCTAGTACTCATAGGAAATCACAACTCAGAAACCCCATCCCAGTCTAGCATTGCCTAAACCAGCAGAAAACAGGAACATGAATAATCGCACACAGGGAAATGCATATACGAGTGCAACAAACATCAATCAATCCTATTCTAGTTAACCCTTCCAAAAATAGGCTATCTAACAGGCACTTATCTCGTGAGAACTCAAGCGATAATACTTTGGCTGACTAAATCTGCACCACAGGGGTCATGGAGGTTAAACAGGGACGAGAAGAGAAGAAGATAGGCTGTTCAGAGAGTAGAGAAAGTTCACATCAGTCGGAAGAATATGGATAGTTGCAAGGGATATGAGAAGTCGCTTTGCCTGATGAGTTCTGAAGAATGGTGGCAAGAACCTCTCTTTTTATACTCGGCCCTCTAGCGGCATATCTCAAACTACTTAAGGACCGCCCACTAGCAATCGTTACGTCATATTCTCTCTCAATCTGGGATCGACAAAGAACTTCCCACGCGCTGAAAGGGAGGAAGGGAGGAGGGAGGAGGGAATTAGGCCTATCTGCCCGCGTGGCGCACTCACTGGTCCCCGTTACGTAATATCTCTCTCTCTCTCCTCTCATCATTACATATAAGTCCCACACACAATACTTATAACTAATGATATAAAATAGAACTCGTTGACTCAGATGAAAACAAAATACATAATGATAATACTTATAGTACAACGGTTCACATAAACTGAGTTAGGAAACTCTACACAGACTACAGCCAAAGTTCCTGCCCTGACGATCCTAGCGAGAGTGGGGCCTGACTGGGCGTTCTGTACAGCATGCTCATACTCGACATGCGTCACAGTGGCAATAGATTCTCCTCGGGGGAAGCGGAGTCTTATAAGGGCAAGCAACACCAAGGTAAACACGAACATCTTTATTCTGGTACCGGTAACGTTTCGACATTAACATATGTCATCATCAGACCTAAAGCAATAAGAAATAAATTTAATAATACATTATGTTGACATTTAAAGCAAATATATTTTTAATAATAATTTAGAAAAACATAAAAAGTTAGAAATCGCGAAAAAAGAGATAGAAACAAACACAAGCAACAGAAACAGCTAAACCATATGTGAACTACGTGTAGATATTGTAGGCTAAACTGTACACAATACCTTAGAAACATAATAGGTTGGAGGAGAATTCGTGGGTGCCCAAGGTGGGCTTAAGATGGTGAGTGAGGAGGGACTCTGCTATTAACCGGGTGGTGTCACCAGAACAACTGAAAATTACTGAAAAATATTTTTTGTTAATGGAATGGCCTAAAGGTTCACAATGGTCTCGAATAGCTGAAAAGGATGGTTTAGAAATGGGAAGTCCAGTTCTATAAGATCGACCCAGGTGCTCCGCAACCCTCGTGTTTAAGTGCCATTTTGATTGGCCTATATAAGTTGCATTACAGCAGCTACATTTATATTGATAAACATATATTGATATAGCCTATATATTTTTTTCTTTTTCTTTTTTCTTTTTTTTTTAAATGATGGGCTGGTTTGGGGTCCTTATATAGCGGGCTGGAGGATCGAACGTTTCTCCTCCAGCCAATCACAAGGCCTCCAGGAGTACTTGGTCTGGATCTTGATCCTGGAAGCTGAGTGATGCTTTCATGAGTTTCGAGTTGTCTGGAGACGTCGACTTGGGGGCCACCGCCAGCGAGCTTCAGGAGACCTTCAGCGAGCTGACCAAGAAGATCAAGGCAGCTGCAGCAGAAGGAAAACCTCTCTCACCAGCCTTCAAGATACAGTTCTCCAAGTGTCTGCACCAGAGAAGCCTTCTTAAATGTCTGGAAAAAGAATAACACCATCGGCTTCTTCACCACCACCATCATCACCACCATCTCCTACCTTCATCTTGCACTCACCACCCCCAGCCCCCTTCTTGGCAAGCCACCTGAATCTCATTAAAGAATGCTCTAACGATTACAATTCAACCCCAACCCAAGTACTCAACTCACGCACGTTGGGTCAAGCCCCGACACCCTATTTTCTCTCAATATTACCACTGTCTCTCCTACTTAACCAATAAAAAAACTTCCCTTCTTTCACCCTCACCCACCTTTTCTATATTCATTCATTCATTCGTTCATTCTGTCTTGGCCAATGGGGTGGAAACCTAGGCAAGCGTCTTAGCCAATATGGTAGCCAGCATTCCGTGACGTCATTATCTGGATTACTTTCCCTCGGCCAATGGGAGAACGCAGTGACTGGAGAAGTTCCGTCCCTTTCCAGGAGCTTCCAGGCGAGGAATCTTGGCTATCTACATCTATGAAGGTTGGGATGGGACTCTGACGAAAGGGACTTGTGCCACGGCTTCTGAGAGGAAGTGACTGTGGGGGGCTTAAGGATCTTCATCTGCATTAGGCCAGGAAGGTTATGTCTTGCTGATCCCTTTCGGGGCTGTTTGAGAGTCCTGATCAACTTCCTAACATAGATATTTAACAAATTAGTTGAGTAAATAAGCCAGTTGTGTCACTCTGGATTATACGAAAATAAAATACATAGAAGTAGGTCATGTCACTCTTAGATAAAATATGAGGGAAGGTTTAAAAAGGTGGACAAGATGTGACTTTTATTTCTAGTTTGTAAACTCACCGTGATTGGACGTTTCCAAAATACACTATATGTCTACACAGCTTTTACTGAGCTTGGTCTCTCTCACACACACATACAAACAAACCCTCCCTCTCTCTCTTTATCTCTTACTCACACACACACACAGTTCCCCGGTAATGTGTCATGTAGGAGAACAGAGATAATTGTCCCACTGTTTTTTCCCACCAACTGAGCCACTCTACCGCCACCACTCCACCAATCTAATAATCATATTATTGGTGACGGCCTAGCCAAGGGACATCATGGGGAACAATATACAAAATATCACATATTAATAAAACAAAATATATATATATTATATATTTACGAAAAAGGCATTCTCTCACTCTCTCTCTCTCTCTCTCTCTATAATATATATATATATATATATATATATATATATATATATATATATATATATATATATACTGTATATATAATGTATATGTATATATATTTTATTTACTGAAAGATTGAATATCCATTATCTATATTCTATTGCCTATCTTCTTTTAATAACACTGTAAATCAAGACAATGTTGGTGTATTTAGTATCAAGTTCGCAAATGTTGTTTGAACCTCAGTTATACAATTTTGTATGGAAGGTTGTAGTGCTGTGGTAAGAAAGTCAATACATATTTAGTGAATTGTGTACGTTGTTGTTGTTATTCTGTAGCACCCTGTAGCATCCTAGGCGTAGGGATGTGGCGACCCCATTGCCCGTCATTTTGTAGCGCAGATAGCCCCTGGAGGTTGGGACTGGGAATCCTACCTCCATAATCTGCTAGGAGGAGGCTGTAGGCACCAGCCGAACAGGGCGGTACTCCCAGGGAGTGCTAGGTGGCTGATAAGGACAGCTGGAACTCCTGTTTCTCCATCTGGCCTCCCTAGCTGATCCTTTCTGTGCCTCAACAATATTGAGGGCAACCCCAGCTTGTCCTCAAAATTACTTTCTCCTCCTATCACTACATTACACAACAAACACCTTAAATACACCACTTTTTTGTTTTACCAAATATATGACTCAATCACGACCACGATCACAATCACTATCTTGGGGGGGGGGGGGGGGGGGGGGAATGCCCCTATTCATCTGTCCCCTGGCAATGACTCCCCAAACTGCTCTGGACCACTCACTACCTTCTACTCTTACTATCAATTTCTGCAACATTCGTGGCCTTTCCTTTAACTTCCACTCTGTGGAACTCCACCTCTCCTCTGCCAACCCTAATCTTCTCTTGCTTACCGAAACTCAGGTGTTTAAGACTACTGACAGCAAATCCTTCTCTGTATTTTCCTACTATCTCTATACTCGGTTTCAAGAAAGGTGGATGTTGCGTATATGTGCGCAACAATCTCGCTTTCTCTCGTGTTCCCAACTATGACTCTTCTGAATTATCAACTCTCTGGCTAAAGCTTTCTTGTCACTCTCAAACTAAATATGTCTGCACTGTGTATCTCTCCCCTAATTCTACTGACTATCCAAAATTCTTTTGACTATCTAACTTCTAAAGTGGAACACATTCTGTCCATCTCTCCCTTCGCAGAAATCTCCATCCTATGGAGATTTCAACGTTCACGACCACCAATGGCTTTCCTCTCTTTCAACTGACCAACCTGGTGAACAAGCCTACATCTTTTCTATCCTAAATGACCAAGAGCGGTTAGTCCAGCAACCCACCTGTATCCCGGATCGCTTCGGAGATCGGCCCGACATTCTTGACTTATTTCTAACTTCTAACCCTTCTGCTTATACTATAAATATTTTCTCTCCTTTGGGCTCCTCCGACCATAAACTTATCTCTGTTACATGTCCTACCTCTTCTATATGGCCACCCGATCCTCCCAGCCGGTGGCGCTTGTGGCACTTTGGCATTGCCGACTGGGAGGCTATCCAGCAGTACTTCTTTGATTTCCCATGAAATTACTTTTGCTTCCGTGGCCGGGAACTCTCGGAGAGTGCTGAGCACATTACCGAGGCACATTCCATTTTCTTTCTCTCAGTCTAATGAAAACAAATCTTGGTTTACTCACGCTTGTTCTACTGCTGTCCATAACAAGGAGGAAGCATTCAAATGGTACTGTTGCCTTCAAACTAAAGAATCTCATACTTCCTATGTTTCTGCCCGGAATCAAGCCTCTGTTCTTCGACTCGCCAAACACTCTTTCATCAATAATAAATGCACTGAACTATCCAATTCTAGCTCTTCCCAAGCTTTCGGCACCTAGCCGAAAACCTCTCCAACAATTTTTCTTCCTCGTCTTTCCCTCCCCTTTTCCACTCTGACGGCACCACCGTCATTTATTCCTCTGACAAAGCCGAATTCTTCGCCCAAACTTCGCTAGAAACTCCACCTTGGATGATTCTGGTGCTATTCCTCCCTCTTGACCCCCCTCTCACTTACTCATGCCTAATATCCTATTCTCTTCTAAAGATGTACTTTCTACCCTCTCTTGGCTTAATACTAAAAAGGCGTACGGTCCGGATAGTGTTCCTCCAGTTGTACTAATAAACTGTGCTTCCGAGCTGACTTACTGCCTAAGCAAACCCTTCTGTGTCTGTTTCTCCTCTAACGCCTTCCCTTCTTGCTGGAAGTTTGCTCTCATTCAACCTGTCCCAAAGAAGGGTGACCGCTCTCAACCCTCCAACTATCGTCCAGTTGCAGTCATTTCTTGCATCTCCAAAGTTTTTGAAACTATTCTCACTTCAAAATTTCTTGAGCATCTCTCTTTTCATAATCTACTCTCAGATCGCCAGTATGGATTCCTTAAAGGTTGCTCTACTGGGGATCTCCTTTCATATCTTACTAACTCTTGGTCATCCTCCTTCCGGGACTTCGGTGAAACTTTTTCTGTTGCGCTAGAGATATTGAAGGCCTTTGATAGAGTCTGGCACAAATCTCTAATTTCTAAACTACCCTCCTTCGGTTTCTATCCCTCTATCTGTGCCTTTATCTTGAATTTCCTTTCTGGCCGATCCATAGCTGCAGTTGTGTGCGGCCATCGTTCACTTCCTCAACCTATCAACTCCGGTGTTCGTCAGGGTTCTGCCAAATCTCCAATTCTCTTTCTAATATTCATAAATGATCTTCTCAACTGTACCTCCAGTCCTATCCATTCTTATGCTGATGACTCTACCTTACACTATTCAACTATTTTTCCAGAACCCTCAAACAAGCAATCACTCAAAAAATCATGCGAAGATGCCATAAAACACTTAAATTCTAACCTATCAACCATTTACATTTGGGGCAGAGAAAATCTTGTTACTTTCAATGCTTCCAAAACCCAATTTCTCCATTTATCTACCCGTAAAGAACTCCCACAGGACTATTTCTTATACTTCAACAATACACAAATAAATCCTTCATCTTCCCTCAGTATTCTAGGAATCTTTTTCTCTTCTGATCTCACTTGGAAAGACCATATTACCACCCTTGCTAAAACAGCTTTCCAGAAGCTGGGTGTGCTCAACTGCCTCCAGGGTTTCTTTACCCCTGCACAGCTTCTTGCTCTGAACAGGGGCACAGTGCATCCATGTATTGAGTATTGTTCACATGTGTGGGGAGGATCCTCTCACTCAGCACTTCTCGACAAAGTAGAAAAAAAAGCCTTTCGTCTCATTAACTCGCATCCACTCACTAACTCTTTGCAATCTCTCTCTCTTCGCCGCAATGTTGCATCTGTCTTGCTATTCTACCGCTATTACAATAAGCAATGTTCCTCAAAGCTCTCTGTGTATACCACCTCCTCTATGTAGAGTATGTAGCACCCGTCTTGCAACACAATCCCATCCTTACTCTGTGCAACACTCCAATCCAAGAGTGAAATTATATTCGCAAACCTTCTTCTATTCAACAGCTGAGCCCTGGAACTCTCTCCCTGAATCTATCTTTATCTTCCCCTCATCCTATGACTTAAATTGCTTCAAACTCTGTGTGTCCAGGCATTTTGGCTCGAACATTCTTTGATTTAGGCCCTGTCACTCTTTCAACTGGGAGAGGCATTCGTTACAGGCAGTTCTGCCTTTTGTCTCCCTCATCCACATAAAAAAATAAAAAAATAAATAAACTGCTGACTAGTGAGACATAGCTAGCCCTTTATGACACCTCCGGCAGCCTGGTCCTTGCCCTCCATGGTGAAACAATCCTGTTTTTGGAGTGATCACAACACCAATGAAGCTGGCAATCAAGATGCAAGCAACTCGTAACCAGAACCAGGCGCATCAAAGTAATTATTGAAGTGTGTACTCATTCTTGAAGAACAAACAATTGGTTTGGAATAAATGGAAATGCTTGGAAACACATTAGTAAATGAATAATTTTACAGATATATTGAGATAGGCTACAGATATATTGAGATAGGCTACAGATATATACTGTACATACATACAGATTATAAACATGCCATATCATGGGGAAAAACATATTTCTTCTATAATATTCTTTCTCTTTTTCTAAATAATAATGTTATTATAATTATTAATATTATTGGTGAATTACTAATAATATAAATATTAGTTGTCTTATTTGTACTCCATCTAAAAAATCTGAACACTAATGTGGCTAAACATGAGTGAAAAAGGGGTCCTGAAACAAACTCCCCTTAAGGGTGGTGACCTGCTTTTGGTTCTGTCCTTTTCTATCTTTCTCTGGCTTGTATCCATTTGGCCCCATTCAGCCTACTGTTTTAAGACGTTTATCCCCATCCAGGTGTCAATTTCTTACTGGTGAGCGGTAGCGAGCCAGCATATTTGTTATTTGTGTTAGACAGCAGGCTAAATTTGTACATTTATCGATAGAAAAATTTCTCCGGCGAAGCCGGATTTCTTCATATAATGCTGGCTCGCTATCGCTCGCCAGGAAGAAATCGACACCTAGATGGGGATAAACGTCTTAAAATAGTTGGCTGAATGCATAATATAGGTGATGTACCGTACCTCACACTCACTCGCTCTCTCTCTCTGGCTGGCTGGCTCTCTCTCTCTCTCTCTCTCTCTCTCTCTCTCTCTCTCTCTCTCTCTGCTGTGCTACCCTTGTTGTTCACTTTACTTTATTTAAGGTTCGGCTATCTCTACTAGTATCAAGTTCTGGCCACCTCGTTTGGATCGTAAGGTCTGTCTGGTCATTATATATATATATGTAAACCTGTGTAAATAATTGAAGATGACATTAACCCTTTCTTTACCGGCGACGTTTTTTTAACATTATTCTGGCTACTATTAAACGATGTTATTCAGTATAAAAAGGGTATGAAGCAGTTAACTGCCTTCGAACTATCTCACTTAACACTTTATACTATAACAAAAGGGTATGAAGCAGTTAACTGCCTTCGAACTATCTCACTTAACACTATACTATAACAAAAGGGTATGAAGCAGTTAACTGCCTTCGAACTATCTCACTTAACACTTTATACTATAACAAAAGGGTATGAAGCAGTTAACTGCCTTCGAACTATCTCACTTAACACTTTATACTATAACACAAGGGTATGAAGCAGTTAACTGCCTTCGAACTATCTCACTTAACACTTTATACTATAACAAAAGGGTATGAAGCAGTTAACTGCCTTCGAACTATCTCACTTAACACTTTATACTATAACAAAAGGGTATGAAGCAGTTAACTGCCTTCGAACTATCTCACTTAACACTTTATACTATAACAAAAGGGTATGAAGCAGTTAACTGCCTTCGAACTATCTCACTTAACACTTTATACTATAACAAAAGGGTATGAAGCAGTTAACTGCCTTCGAACTATCTCACTTAACACTTTATACTATAACAAAAGGGTATGAAGCAGTTAACTGCCTTCGAACTATCTCACTTAACACTTTATACTATAACAAAAGGGTATGAAGCAGTTAACTGCCTTCGAACTATCTCACTTAACACTTTATACTATAACAAAAGGGTATGAAGCAGTTAACTGCCTTCGAACTATCTCACTTAACACTTTATACTATAACAAAAGGGTATGAAGCAGTTAACTGCCTTCGAACTATCTCACTTAACACTTTATACTATAACAAAAGGGTATGAAGCAGTTAACTGCCTTCGAACTATCTCACTTAACACTTTATACTATAACAAAAGGGTATGAAGCAGTTAACTGCCTTCGAACTATCTCACTTAACACTTTATACTATAACAAAAGGGTATGAAGCAGTTAACTGCCTTCGAACTATCTCACTTAACACTTTATACTATAACAAAAGGGTATGAAGCAGTTAACTGCCTTCGAACTATCTCACTTAACACTTTATACTATAACAAAAGGGTATGAAGCAGTTAACTGCCTTCGAACTATCTCACTTAACACTTTATACTATAACAAAAGGGTATGAAGCAGTTAACTGCCTTCGAACTATCTCACTTAACACTGTATACTATAACAAAAGTGTATGAAGCAGTTAACTGCCTTCGAACTATCTCACTTAACACTTTATACTATAACAAAAGGGTATGAAGCAGTTAACTGCCTTCGAACTATCTCACTTAACACTTTATACTATAACAAAAGGGTATGAAGCAGTTAACTGCCTTCGAACTATCTCACTTAACACTTTATACTATAACAAAAGGGTATGAAGCAGTTAACTGCCTTCGAACTATCTCACTTAACACTTTATACTATAACAAAAGGGTATGAAGCAGTTAACTGCCTTCGAACTATCTCACTTAACACTTTATACTATAACAAAAGGGTATGAAGCAGTTAACTGCCTTCGAACTATCTCACTTAACACTTTATACTATAACAAAAGGGTATGAAGCAGTTAACTGCCTTCGAACTATCTCACTTAACACTTTATACTATAACAAAAGGGTATGAAGCAGTTAACTTCCTTCGAACTATCTCACTTAACACTTTATACTATAACAAAAGGGTATGAAGCAGTTAACTGCCTTCGAACTATCTCACTTAACACTTTATACTATAACAAAAGGGTATGAAGCAGTTAACTGCCTTCGAACTATCTCACTTAACACTTTATACTATAACAAAAGGGTATGAAGCAGTTAACTGCCTTCGAACTATCTCACTTAACACTTTATACAATAACAAATCCTTCTTAAGCTGCAAACAAATCGTCCAAATATAGCTAGAATACAATATAAAGACGTCACCGGTACAGAAGGGGTTAAGCGTGGAATAATGTAAGGAATCGTATAGGAATTGAACAACTCAGTATGGATCTTAATATACTGGGTGAATGGTCTAAGACATGGCAGATGCCACTAAACTTGGAAAAGTACAACGTGATGTACATCGGCCAAGCAAATCCCAAAGTAGATGATTCACTATTAAGAAATAATCTGGAAATGATTGAATTTGAAATAAGATTATGGTGTTCTGTATTGCAGTGACTAATTAGTCAAAGCAATACATTGAAGTAAACAAGAAAAGTCAGATTTGGGTTACATTTTAATAGATAGTTTTAATACAGCAAGAATAGTCCTTACTATCAAAAATACTCCAATAAGGCAGCTTGTGGCATATGCTGTGCAATTCTGGTCTCCAACACTCAGACGGCTAAGGTTACAATTTAACTCATTCATCCGATTAGGAGACTAAGCTATGATAAACAGTTAAAAGCTGTTGTCTTTTTTTCGTTGGGAAACGCGTAGACTACGGGGCCAACTCGTTAAAGTATTTCAAAAACTAAGTGTGTATGACAGAGTGAAAAAACATACCTTTTTTAACTTCAATATCAATTCAATGTGCAATCATGGCTGGAGTTGAGTAGGTTTAGCACTAGTAAACCTCTATTATGGAAGTTTGCAAACACACAACTTCACTTGGAAGTTGTCAATACTTCTTCAGTGGAGCAGTTCAAGAATAGATTAGACAATATTCCATGCACACTTTGTAATGTGTACAGGGCAGTACACAATCATTAGTTTTTCCACGTACAGTATTTCCCCCGAATGGACTGCAAGGGGTTTGATAAACTATCTAGCCTTCTAACTCTGTGTAACACTCACTCTTACATGCATGCACACACAAGTTCTCACGCACACACACACACACACACACACACATATTATATGCACACTCACATATAAATATGATATGATTGGATACTAAAATCTTAAACTCTATATAATTATGTCTGTCCATATCTCCCCCATTCAACACCTATTCTCATACACATAATTATACTCTCTCTCTCTCGCTCTCTCTCTCTTAATGACCTGCCTGGAGTGGGTAAAGGGGGTATCACACTAGGCAATTTGTCTTCATTCTCCGGCAAAACTGGATATACCGCAAGTCTCTGGCACAAACTTTGCCATTTACCGCAAGGCTGGAGGCCGCCCTGGGAAGCAGGAGTCTTTTGACGGAGGTAGGCAGAATGCGGTCTGGGCTTCTCGCATTTATTCTTAATGATATCTCAAGTATATGACGTTGAATTATATAAAATTGTACAACATTATTTGTTTTGATTGAGAGGAGGGCTGCAGACAGACATAAACTAGGTGAATGGTATAATGCTACAATAGTTATACCACTGTAGTTAATAGCCACTGAAATATAGCGTTGAAGCCACGGTGGCACTGGCATGACTGGCATTGGTATGAAGCAAAAACATTCGAAAGCCTCCGGAAACTTTAAATAAGGTCCAGATATAAAATGTAACAACGCTAACGCGTAGAATGGGTCATACTGCATTAAAATAGTTGATAACAATCCATATTACTCTATAAATTAGATGAAACAAAAAAACGCTTACTGCCGCGGCAAAGGCTAGAAGCAACGTGAGGTTGCATAAATTGGGAAACTACTTCATAGCTGCTTCTATAAGCTTTAAACACAAAACAAAATAACAATGTAAGTGTATTGATATAGGTCTATCATACTATATATATCGATATCAATCGCTATTGCTCGCCAAGAACAAATCGACACATGGCACCAAAGGTCTTAAAATTGATAAAGCAATGGGGCGAAAGGTCTTAAAATATCAAAACTAATGGGCCACAACAATTACTATCTAGATGTACAGTGTACACTGTATATATAGTAATTCTACCATGCCCTTAATTAAGGGGAGATGTGTCGTTTTTTCTGGTCCCCCTTCTTCTTCATGTTTAGCCCCATTAGTTTTTAGATCTTAAGACGTTCGGCCCATTAATTTGGCGATCTTAAGACCTTTCGCCCCATTTCTTTATCAATACTAAGACTGTTCGTTTCATTTAGTTGTCGATTTTTTCCTGGCGAGCGATAGCGAGACCAACCTTTAACTGTCTTCGTGGTGCGATGTATAAGGTGTTGATTTTCGGTGTGAGCATCCTGGGTTCGAGTCCACGGACTGCCACATGTGTTTGTAAATTTCATTAATCGATTTTAGGAGTATGGTTGGTTGTTGGAAGGAACATAATAATTGATATTGGTTCAGGAGTAATTTATCGAGAGGACTTCCCTAAGTGGTTAAGGCCCCATTAATTGCTCTTTCCATTCACATATGCATAGCCTACGTGAGTTGCAGTTGGGATGTGTGTACATGCTTAGATTGATATGCAGGATTCGAAGTTGCATAATAAATCGTAGGCAGTGTCCACCAACCTTTAACTGTCTTCGTGGTGCGATGTATAAGGTGTTGATTTTCGGTGTGAGCATCCTGGGTTCGAGTCCACGGACTGCCACATGTGTTTGTAAATTTCATTAATCGATTTTAGGAGTATGGTTGGTTGTTGGAAGGAACATAATAATTACGAGCCTGTAATTTAGGAGGAATCGGACTTTGACCGGGACATTTTTCTATCGAAAAATTTACAAATATATCTTGAAGGAGGGTATTGGGGGGTGTCTTGAAGGAGGGTATTGGGGGGTGTCTTGAAGGAGGGTATGGGGGGGTGTCTTGAAGGAGGGTATTGGGGGGTGTCTTGAAGGAGGGTATTGGGGGGTGTCTTGAAGGAGGGTATTGGGGGGGTGTCTTGAAGGAGGGTATTGGGGGGTGTCTTGAAGGAGGGTATTGGGGGGTGTCTTGAAGGAGGGTATTGGGGGGTGTCGTATTAAGCTGGATGGAGATCTAGAGAGGAAACTAAAAAAAAAACAATGATAAACATATATAAAACTGAGAATACGACCATCATAAACAGATATCTAACTGAGGAAATAAATCCCCCTTAACCACAGCCTATTTGAAAACTGTCTATCTAAGGACTGTCCTAACTATAAGTCCCTCACAGGCTGTCTATCTAAGGACTGTCCTAACTATAAGTCCCTCACAGGCTGTCTATCTAAGGACTGTCCTAACTATAAGTCCCTCACAGGCTGTGTATCTAAGGACTGTCCTAACTATAAGTCCCTCACAGGCTGTCTATCTAAGGACTGTCCTAACTATAAGTCCCTCACAGGCTGTGTATCTAAGGACTGTCCTAACTATAAGTCCCTCACAGGCTGTCTATCTAAGGACTGTCCTAACTATAAGTCCCTCACAGGCTGTGTATCTAAGGACTGTCCTAACTATAAGTCCCTCACAGGCTGTCTATCTAAGGACTGTCCTAACTATAAGTCCCTCACAGGCTGTGTATCTAAGGACTGTCCTAACTATAAGTCCCTCACAGGCTGTGTATCTAAGGACTGTCCTAACTATAAGTCCCTCACAGGCTGTGTATCTAAGGACTGTCCTAACTATAAGTCCCTCACAGGCTGTCTATCTAAGGACTGTCCTAACTATAAGTCCCTCACAGGCTGTGTATCTAAGGACTGTCCTAACTATAAGTCCCTCACAGGCTGTGTATAGTTTGTAAGTAGAGCAGTTTGGAAAGAGGATAGAGAAAGGTTTACACTCTATACATTGAGTTTACTGGACTATGCAATTCTCTCTCTCTCTCTCTCTCTCTCTCTCTCTCTCTCTCTCCACATAAATGCGCACATAACACACACACACACACACACACACAAATATGATTCTGAGAGGTTGATCAAATTTCATCTCCTCTTCCATTCTTACTCCCCCACGTCTCTCTCTCCCCCTTCTCTCTCTCCCCCACGTCTCTCTCTCCCCCTTCTCTCTCTTTCTCTCTCAGGCTATATATAAATACAGTGAAACCAAGTGACTAACATTGTATTCCTATTAACTCTTTTAAATCAATATATTCACTAAGAGTAAAGTTATATAATGATTCCTACAAAAGTGCCACCTAAACCCCCTTTATAAACCGATTATTATTATTATTATTATTATTATTATTATTATTATTATTATTATTATTATTTTATTTTTATTATTAATATTATTATCATACGATGGCGAAATTTTAAATTTATCTGGTGCGACGTTTTGGTGGTTATTATCATATTTAGTTTAATTATTATTGCAGGTTTTGATTGCTGCCGATATTTTCGAGCAATGTACTTTTCGTTTGTCACCTAGACTGAGAAAAACTTATCTCCAGAGCCCCTTTAAATAATAACGCTACCCAGACTCCCTTTAAGCTAAATATGTAAACACGTTTGGCAGACACATGACCCAGACGAAAACAAGTTTCAAAATTGCAGGCTCGCTGTCGTTTGTCCAGAAATAAATCGACACCTGAATGGGCTGAAGCGTCTTACAATCGCCAAGCTAATTGGGGAAATGTCGTGAACAAAATAAAAAACTAATGGGAGTGGAACAGGGAGGATAAAAAAAGACCTGCCTCGCACCAGATAAGGTTAATCTTACTCTAGCTAACATCACGCGATTTTACTAAGCAGATGAAGAGTCTCTAGGAATAAACTTCAGAGGGAAATGGTTCATATAATTATTATTATTGGTTATTTATTTATTTATTTATATTTTTAGTTCCTCTCTAGACCTCCATCAAACTTAAATAAACATCCCCAAGATCCCTTTCCAGATAAATGTGTACATTATTCGGTAGAAAAATGTCTCGGCCAAAGCCCGGTTCTCCTAAATAATTTAATGAATTAATTTAACTCCCAACACCAAACAAATCCCAATGAAAATTACAGGCTCGCTATCACTCGTATTCTTCTCATATTCATGCAGGTCTTCAAACAAAATTACAGGCTCACTATCACTCGTATTCTTCTCATATTCATGCAGGTCTTCAAACAAACTTACAGGGTCGCTATCACTCGTATTCTTCTCATATTCATGCAGGTCTTCAAACAAAATTACAGGCTCGCTATCACTCGTATTTCTTCTCATATTCATGCAGGTCTTCAAACAAAATTACAGGCTCACTATCACTCGTATTCTTCTCATATTCATGCAGGTCTTCAAACAAAATTACAGGCTCGCTATCACTCGTATTCTTCTCATATTCATGCAGGTTTCAAACAAAATTACAGGCTCGCTATCTCTCGTATTTCTTCTCATATTCATGCAGGTCTTCAAACAAAATTACAGGCTCGCTATCACTCGTATTCTTCTCATATTCATGCAGGTCTTCAAACAAAATTGCTCCGGTTCGACACCCTGCTAAACAATAGGTAGAAGGGGTCCATAAAAAACAAGCACCATCCCTTAACCCCTTTTGTACTGGCGACGTCTATTTAATTTCATGCTAGCTTTATCTAGACGATTTTGCGCAGTTTAAGGAGAATCTGTGGCAGTAAAAAGAGTTACGTGAGAGAACTCGAAGCCTATTAACTGCTGGAGGCCCTTTTTAAACTTAATACAATTGTCTAATAGTAGCCAAAATCAAGTTAAAAGTACGGCACCGGTACTGAGAGGGTTAAGGAGTCCCGGTACACACACTAGTAGCATAGTAGTATAGTATAGTACCGGTAGTATAGTATAGTACCGGTAGCATAGTAGTATAGTATAGTACCGGTAGCATAGTAGTATAGTATAGTACCGGTAGCATAGTAGTATAGTATAGTACCGGTAGCATAGTAGTATAGTATAGTACCGGTATCATAGTAGTATAGTATAGTACCGGTAGCATAGTAGTATAGTATAGTACCGGTAGCATAGTAGTATAGTTGTTGTTGTTGTTCCCCAGGCTGTCTGGCCGAACAGCCCCAAGGTCTCGAGCAAGGCCAAGGCCACAAACGAGCGCCCCCACAAAATCCCTCCTGCCTACCACTAACAAAGCCCGGGTGACCGAAGCCACTCCAAGGCAGGGAGCTGAGGAGGGTGCGGAAACGCCCGGGAAACCAAAGCCCCACCCAAGGCCCCGTGCCCCTCAGCAATTATGAAGGGAAAGTTGAGGGGCAAGGGAAAAATGTGACGCTTTGGCTCCCAATCTGCCAACTTCTAGGTTGTCAGTAGGGAGGTCAATCCACGGAAAAGACGCCGCCACTTGAGATCTAGAAGATATATAAGTAAAAGGAACAGTCAGAGTAAGCTATGGGTATGGCAGAGATAACTCAGTTCTCACTCGGATAGACCAGCCCATCACCATATGACTAGAACCCAATCCTCTCAGCATCAGCTAGGAAAGGCCCTAGAAAGCCGCCTTTGGCGGGGGGGATAGCTCCCCTATTTCAACTCCTTTCGGGGTTGGGCACCCGCCTAGTAGTATAGTATAGTACCGGTAGCATAGTAGTATAGTATAGTACCGGTAGCATAGTAGTATAGTATAGTACCGGTAGCATAGTAGTATAGTATAGTACCGGTAGCATAGTAGTATAGTATAGTACCGGTAGCATAGTAGTATAGTATAGTACCGGTAGCATAGTAGTATAGTATAGTACCGGTAGCATAGTAGTATAGTATAGTACCGGTAGCATAGTAGTATAGTATAGTACCGGTAGCATAGTAGTATAGTATAGTACCGGTAGCATAGTAGTATAGTATAGTACCGGTAGCATAGTAGTATAGTATAGTACCGGTAGCATAGTAGTATAGTATAGTACCGGTAGCATAGTAGTATAGTATAGTACCGGTAGCATAGTAGTATAGTATAGTACCGGTAGCATAGTAGTATAGTATAGTACCGGTAGCATAGTAGTATAGTATAGTACCGGTAGCATAGTAGTATATCATAGTACCGGTAGCACAGTAGTATAGTATAGTACCGGTAGCACAGTAGTATAGTATAGTACCGGTATCATAGTAGTATAGTATAGTACCGGTAGCATAGTAGTATAGTATAGTACCGGTAGCATAGTAGTATAGTATAGTACCGGTAGCATAGTAGTATAGTATAGTACCGGTAGCATAGTAGTATAGTATAGTACCGGTAGCATAGTAGTATAGTATAGTACCGGTAGTATAGTATAGTACCGGTAGTATAGTATAGTACCGGTAGCATAGTAGTATAGTATAGTACCGGTAGCATAGTAGTATAGTATAGTACCGGTATCATAGTAGTATAGTATAGTACCGGTAGCATAGTAGTATAGTATAGTATCGGTAGCATAGTAGTATAGTATAG